>VNKF01001053.1:0-35624 GCA_008044355.1 Drosophila lacteicornis
CAAATATAAACGAAGGATATAGAAATGCTAAAAACTGTTTGATAACATCCTAAAGTAATGTTTAAGACCAAAAATCTTAAGAAAAGTTTAGTAAATTTAATCATAAAAAAAAATTTATCTGACACTACTATTATTTTGACTGCGCCAAAAACGTGCTAAATTGGGAAATAATGCAAAATAAAATAGAAAGAGATGTGATAAGACGACATCACTTCATATACTGGAAGAGCAGATATTGGTAATTACTAATATGAAGAAATGAATTGGATTCGTCAACCCATTGGGAAGATACAGCCGAAAAACTTTTCACTAGACCAGCACTACTATTATTTTGACCGCAACTGTAATAAAAAGGAGCACTTTAAGTATACATATTTGTATATGATAATTAATTTAATTATTTTACTTATTTTTCATTCTCTTCTTGAAGTACACCTATTTTAGTATACTTAATTAATTTGTTAACTTATTTGACACTTAATTTCTCTATTATTTCCGCCACCTTTTCTATATTAAATATTTCTATAAGCCACTGTGTAACCCTCCCTATTTCTGAGCCCTTCCTGCTAAGGCCAACAACAAAAGCTAATAAAAAGCTATGACCTCGAAAAGTTCAATTTTTTGTTGTTGCTGTATATAAACGTTGAGTGTGCTTGACAATTTTTCACTTCAAGCAACAAATTATGCCGTAGCATAACATTAGGCGCACCCACACACTGTCAGAGAGCGACAGAGAGAGCGGGAGGCCTTCGACATTTTGAAGTGAACCTTAGCCGGAAAAGCCTGGTTCCAACCCCCCCAACCGCTAGCGATTTTCCTTTTCCGCTTGTGCGTGCCAAGCGGACTCGGCAGCGACTTTATCTAAAAGCGCACTTAGCCCAAGTAGGCCAAGTAGATTACGGCCAAAGAGCCGCTTGTCTCTATAAAGGCGTATACTTGTATTTCTATATAAATATAAGATGGCGCCCGCACATCTTCCAGGGGGATGAATGATGAATAATCGTTATTTGAAAATAAAAACAATGGCGAAAAAAAGGAAGAAACCAACATATGGTTATATTTATTATTAAACAGATAAGAAAATAAAATTGAATGTAAAGCAAGTGTTGGAGTTTCAGTTCTTACCAAAAAATGGGTACTAACTTCTTTATAATTATCCCCAAAAAAGAGAAAAGCAAACTACAAGATAGGAATCAAACAACAGCCTATGTAGAAAATCCATTCAAAAACGAATTCCTAAGGACATTGCCGACATGGTCGTGCTTTTAATGATATAAACACTCGCAGCACTTGAGTAAATTGCGCATGTAAACAGGCTCCCCCAAAAAATAGAAAATACAACAAAAAATAAAGCAAAAAAATACGAGGAAAAAGAAAAACTGGGCCATGCCAAAGAACAACAAAGTGCGGCGCCAGACCCTGAAAAGTGATTAAAATGATTGTTGTACAACAATGTCCGCGTCCTTGTAAGGGTTTTGCACCCACCACTCCCTGCCAAAAAAATAGCGCAGCCATTTCAGTGCTGTCTCTTCCTTTTTGCTGTGCTTTATTCCTCCTGCTCCTCCTCTACATCCTTCATTATACAGTGTTAGCTGGCGAAATTCGAATTTGCATATAATTTAATTTGAATTGGAATTAAAGGAATGTGTATTTAATGAACTCTCAGGAAAGTTGGCAGGAAATGCCAAGGAAACTAGGTAAAAGTCAATACAAAGGTTTAGTAATAATATTGTTAAGAGGTTCTTACTGAGAATAAACTTGGCTTATTATTGAAAGGCTGAAATTTGGAGAATGCTATGTATTCTTAAAAGTTTTTAAAAGGAATATTTAAGAAAATACATCGGAAGGCAACTTTATGCCAAAACGGAAGTGGACTCTTCCTTGGACTATCTTTTTTATAAGTATAGCGTATAAACTAATAATGATTTGCTTTGAAAAATTTAAACTATGGAACTTAAATAGCTGTACATCTTACGGTATCTTAATAAGTGAGCTAACATATTGTCATCGTAGTTTTTATATAGATTATTCTATATTTCGTCGATTTCTTTTTCTTGGTTAAAACTTTCAATGTGTTTTATTTCGTTTTCAAATCGTAGTGTGACCGTAGTCTTCGATTTACTCAATCCTAATTTCCTTAATCTCGGCGGAACCTTAACATACAATACTGCATGTAAAATGCTAAATGCTAAATGCTCACAATATTATATTAAGTTAATACATCAAGCTAACTAACTAAGCATTGGTTCCCATAAACTTTAACTTAAAAGGTATAAAGGTTAAAAAACGCAAATAATCAAGAGCATCCTCTGCATCTTTGTACACACTGTATCTGTATAAATATCTGTATAAATATAGGCAAAGAATATGTCTAGGCAAAAGCCTAATTGGAAAAGTGTTTTGGGACTGGCACTCGAAGCTTTTAGCCGAAAATGTCCCGACAAAGGACACAAGGGAAAGCGATTTCCAGCGATGTTGTCTGATTTGTTGGCTTTTCGGGCTCGGGCCAAGGGGGGTTTTCAGGCGGGGTCCTTTTTAGGGGGCTTTTTGTGAGAGGCGCAGCTGCTTGAGCTGCTGCTTGGCTTAAGCGGAGCGCAAAGGACAATGGAATGCTGCGACCGGCGAACAATTTGTCCTCGAGCCTGTCAGCGGCACTCCTTATTATTGTGCCGCCGCCGCTCTCTCTCTCTCTATCCTTCTCCTGCAATTGCTTTGCTTGTTGCTCTCTCATTGTTTAATTGTTAACCATTTGGTGTGTGCGAGTGTGTGTGTGCGTGCTTTGTTGCATTGTTTGATTGTTTCACGCCCGAGCTTTGTCTCTCTTTCAGTGTGTGTGTGTGCGAAATAACATTTGTCTAATGAAAGCGCTCTTGCCTCTTGTCTCTGCCACTCACACATGCCCCCGCGCTCGTCTGTCTCCCTCGTTGTGCCGCCAGGACCTTGCTATTTTTAGCTCATTATGTTGCCACGGGCCAGAAGACATTACTTTCGATGTCGGGACACGCCTCAGGATCTATCTTCTTCTGCCATTGATGAAGTGACAACCGCACTGTTCGTGTGTGTGGGTTGCATCCTGAGAGTCTATGCGTATTCCAGCACGCTTCCTTTGTTTCATATTGTAATCCACTTTTGTTACCCAAAAGTCCTTAATTTGATTTCTGCTCTTATCGGTTTCATAATGGAAATGGAATAATGGGAAGATTTTGCACATAATCGGATTTAATTAATATAGATTTTAAAGGATTCATTGGCAGAATATTGCCAAATACCCATTATGTGGCGTCCGAGCAGGGGCGAATAGTGCATCTAAGAGAAAATAACTTTCATCTGACTTAAGGACTACTTTGTTAATTATGGGAAATGTGTGCACGAGTCCCGACTAACCATATATTAGAAATTGCCAAATACCCATTATGTGGCGCCCGAGCAGGGACTAATGAGGCATCTAAGAGAGAATAACATTCATGTAACTTAGGGACTACTGTAGCAATTATGGAAACAATTTACCTTTACTAACAATTTAATGAAATAGCTGGAAGTTCAATCAATAAAATACAATTTGGTACACTTTATGCATCACAAAATGTCCAAACATTAGTTTCAAGTAAACTACAAATTGTGTTTACTCTAAGCCAATTTATTTATTAAGTTAAATCCTTCAAAGCGTAAATGCCTTTATTTAGACAGAGCCCACAGCAGCAGCAACATGTTTATTAAAGCATTTCGGATTAAATTGCAATCCGCTTAGGAATGGATCTGTTTCCGCCCAGCCATATTTTGCCACAAACAACTGAAAGGCTGGAACATAAAATAATGGCCGGATGAATATATGAATATTCAACAGTTGGACAAATGACCGAATCCCTCTTTGCTGTTGCTTTTCTGTGTTTGCCCATAAAATTTGCATACTGAAGTTGTCAGAGAGATAAATACAGAAGAGCCTGACAGGCCCCACCTCAACAAATCCAATTTGGGGATTGAAATGCGGCCAGCGGGCAAACGAATAGTGATTTGTGATTTTCGGATTCCCGATTTCTGTGTATTTTTGGCCAGAGTCAAGAGGCAAACTGCAAACATGCAACTTTCAGGTGACATGCCAGCAAACTGGCACACAACCAGACAGTTGAACACGACACGGTGGCAGCAACAGCAGGCAACTATGTTCATACACCCGAAATCTGGTTAATTGAAACACAGAATGTTCCGAAAGCAGGTGCCAGATACCAGATACCAGATACAGATACAGATATCCAGGGGCATAGCTACGCTGGAGATACGTTCTCGCATCCTTACCGCATTAGCTGCAGTTGAGCGAGTGTCAAGGTGAGGCCAGGTGAGCTCAGCCAGGCAGAAAACAGGCAACAACATGGCAAAAAAAAAAAAATAACTTGGCAATGCCAACACCAGAGCTTAGCACCAGTTATCTGAGGACACTGAAAAAATAATGGATTTTTGGGAATATTAAATAGTTATAGTGGGGCTCGGGATAGGTAGAATTATTGGGAGATAGAAAAGTAGTTGAAAATCGTGTCATAATTATAATAAATTTACTACCATTCTTAGAATTATGTTTACTAATATAAGATGGATCTTAAGATCTATTTTATTTAATAGTAATTGTTCTTTGCTTGGGGGTTACCCAATTCCTTTTACAAAATGCTATATTTACTAACAAATAAAAGAAGATTAATACTCCCCCAATAGACCATATTGTAACCCTCAAATAAAGCCATAAAAACCCCCCCGAAAAGTGTAAATCACAGATTAAATTACACTAAATACACATTTGAGAATATTTTTTTCCGTTCATCGGCACAGCCTCCGCTACCGTTGGCTGCTCTGGCATTTGGCCAAATCACGTAATCACAACTTGTTTATGGCGCATGTGCCAACTATTGCCGACTTACACCTTTTGCCCCCACAACCCACGCCAAATCCGGCCCCTCTGTGAAAATGAGACCCACCGCCGCGCCATGCAGTTGCAGCCATGAAAATTAATTTCAATTAGCGGAAATTGTTTTTACACCTGTTTGCCTTCCAGCACAGTTTGCAGTTGTCCAAATCGCTTGGCCAATTTGCGGCCTGTCATCGTCCCATATTGGTGGCTATAAAGTCGAGCCCTTACCCTCTCTCACTCTCTCGGTTACCCGGTTACTCGGAAAATGGCAAATTCATAAATCAAAATTGCAAATTGGCGAGCAGAAACAACGAGAGCTGGACAACAAAAAAATTATAGTACAACGCCGGGGCGGGCGACGACACTTGAGTGCAGCTAGAGCCACGCCCAGTCTCTAGGGATTCAATGGGATGGGATTGGATTGGGATGGGATGGGATGGGTTGGGAAGTTCCTGGTTGAAAATGCTCTGCATGTCTGGGAGTGGCCACTAGAGAGTCTCGTCTGAACGGAGCAGCTTTAAGTGGTTTAATTGCAGCCACAGTCACGAAAGATTTACTACTTTTTTACTACAGATTTACTTTTTGATGGATTTTTAAGTGCCTGAAAGGGTTCACAGATGCTAAAAATATCCAAAAGTTGAATGGTTCTTTTCTAGTAGAGAGATTAGACACAATGTTTACCATGTTCGTAACGAGTAGCGAGAGTAGCGAGTAGGAAAGTGTAGCCAAAAAGTAACGAGAGTGTAGGCACAAATTAGCGAGAGAGTAGCCAGAAAGTAAGGAAAGAAAGAAACGAGAGTGTAGCCAGAAAGTAACGAGAGTGAAGCTAGAAAGTGTAGCCGGACACTAGCGAAAGAGTAGTCAGAAAGTACCGAGAGTGTAACCAGGAATTAGCAAGACAGTAGACGTGAGAATATTATACAACTTATTTTAAAAAATGCTAGAAAATATAGAATAAATATTTATCTAATTATCTTATATGAATTTTATTGATGTCTTATAAAAAATTCGTGATTGTAAGCAAACACTGAAACATAAATAAATAAATGACATTCTATTAGGCTCTTAAAAATATAGTGTTTATAAAACTTTCTTAGAAAATCCCCCAGCAAATTTCACCTATTTCCCATAGAGTATATCCCTGTCTGCTAAATTTAATCCAAATAATGTTCATTTCGCTTTGTCACATTCTGCGAACGTCATCTCCAATTGTTTGTTCAGGTTTTTCAGTTAAATTCCAATTGGCGCTGCTATAAAAATTGTCATTTCGCGGCCGACAACGCCATGAAAATGTCAATGTGGCTTTTGATTTCAGTTGGGTTTCAATGATTCCGCTGGAGTGTGTTTAGTGGCCAGCCTTTTAATTGGTGCCACTTGTTTGTTTTTAAGCGAAATGCAGCCAAAGCCTAATTGAACATGAAACTGCAGATGGGTCACAAAAATATGAAACCGCAAATATTTGAAGAGTAATTGAAACGGTTATGGTTAATTTTGTAGTGGAAAGTACATTCTGTGCTTAAATAAATATATAAAGAGAAATTTATAGCAAAGTCCAGTGTCTAGGGCTTTGAAATCACTTTAAAGAGTGCCTAAAAGTATGCTAGATTTTTGTATTTATAAAAAATAATAAAGGTTTTTCCTGGGTCTGTTTGTTATTTATTGATTATATTGGCCGCAAGGAATTTAATTAAAAGTAGGGCCAAACTGTGATGTTTTCACTTTTGTTTTTATAAACTTTTAATATATTTTCCGGCTAAAACCGCAACAACATAACAGAAAAACTTTTCTCATTTTCGCAGATGAGCGCGCCACTGTGCCACAATTTCGTTTTACACCTGTCGAAGCTGCCACACCCACAAGGAGTAACTTTTTCTAACTCGCCCAACAACACAATAGCAACAAAAGCAAAAGCAACAAAAAGCAAAACGATAGCAACATCAGTGATATGGAACAGTGCATAGCAACAAAGTCAAAAACGGAAACAGCCCAGAGTTCAATGCAGCAGCAAACTAGCAATTATCAAAAGAAATGCCACCAAAATCAAACCAGTACTCAAGTAGAGAGCACACACCAAAGCAAAAGCGAAAGCAAAAGCAAAAGCAACAGCGAGAGCGAGAGCAGCAGCAGCAGCAGCAGCGACAGCGAGAGCAGCAGCAACAGCAACCACAAAGATCTAGACCACCTGAGAAAGCAACTAGAAAACCAACGAGCAACATTACAAGGTTCCAAAGCAACATTATCAAATTTGAGCAGAAGCAACAGCAGTAGCACGAAAAGAAGCAGTATTGAAAGCAGCAGCAACATTAAAAGCAGCAGCAACGTTAAAAGCAGCAGCAATATTAAAAGCAAAAGCCACATTAAGAGCCACAGCAACATTAATAGCAACTTTAGTAAGAACATTAAAAGCAGCAACAACTTTAAAAGCAACAGCAGCAGCAAAAGCAACATTAGTGGCCACAGCAACATAAGCAGCAAGAGCAACTTAAGCATCAATAGCAACATTAAAAGCAACAGCAGGAAAAGCAAAAGCAACAGCAACTCCAGCAGCAACTTCACTATTTACAGTTGCAGCAGCAACAGCAGCTACAAAAGCTGCAGAAGCAAAGCTAGCAGCAATAGCAACTCTAGCAACTCTAGCAGCAACACCAGCAGCATTATCGACAACAACAATTGCTGCTCACAGCTAAACACTCTCTACTCCCTGCTGGTTCTCTTGATAATCGGCCTTGCCACTGCCACCGCCACCGCAGCCTCCAATCCAAATCCCTCACCCTTTACCCGCGAGAGCAGGCGCGATGCTCTTTTGGCTTACTACAAGCGGGCCCACCTGCCGGCATCCACCTATGGGGGCAGCTCCCAGGAGCGCGAGTACCATTTACGCGATGCATCCGGACTCGACTTTGACGAGCTAACGCCCACTGTCAGTGTGGTGTCCGCGCTGAGTCGAGCGGAGCGGTTGCGTAAGAGGAGTGCCACCCCAACCACAGCGGCCACAGGAGCAGGATCAGCATCCGGAGGAGCTGCAACAACAGCAAAGTCTGGTGTTAGCGAGGAAGGGAGCAACAGCAGCAAAAAGCCGGAGGAAAAGTGCGAGCCCAGAATCCTGGAAACGCAGCCAGATGAGCCGGTAAGTGAAACGAATTAAGCTGTAGTTCCTTAGGAAGATAGCCCTCTTCTTCAATCATTATCTTTTGGTAATCTTTTCTCAGATTAATATTTAATTTCTGAAATTAATTTAAGGGATTTAGGTTTGAAGAATGGGAATAATATGTTTAAATGAAAAGATTTGCTAATGGTGGGCTTTATTTAATTTTTAATTAAGTTTATTTTTAATATTTAATACTATATACTTAATGTTCCACTTAAATATAATTTCTGCGTATTATTTCTACCCTTTCCAAAACATTATAAACCCTCTTTAAGCTGGAAAAATTTAAAAAAGCTGAGTAATAAATGCATATCCTCCTCACTCAACTTTTATTTACTTTTGACAGCTTCTAAAAACCCAACTTTCACAAAGCATCACGAATTAATCTCCTAATTGCAAATATTCCAAAACAAAATTATAAATTTCTCAACACTTACTCAACTATTTCAATAGTTTCCTCCCGATTATGCTCTTATACTTTCAAAAGTTTACACATTTTGCTTAACTTTAGAGCAGAGCTCTATAAATACCCGTTCCAAGGAGGAAAAATAAGTGAAAACTTTCAGCTCTTCTGCACTTAGTCACGAGAAGGACTAAGATCCAAGCAAACTGCAATAAGCAAACGTACAATTTAGTGCCTCAAGTTTAGCAAGCAATCAAAGAAATGCAAACGTGAATTTCTAAAGGATACCTCACTCAACTCAGTGTTCACCTTCGGGGTCGACCGCCTTCATAACTTTTGACGGACGGACAGTTTTGTGAGAACGAGTGCAGCTTGCACTCAGTGCACATCGATCCAAGGCCCAGAGACAATTAACGACAATTTACAAAATTGCCAATGCCGCCCCGCCAACGAACAATAATCAATAAAATTGCTGAGATGGCAGCACACATTCAGCACACATAAGGAGCTTCGCCTCCTTCTCGGCTTTCATGCTGACACAAATCTTTGCGCAAATCTGGGCTCACGAAATTGAAAACCCCCTGCCTAGGTCTTTCCGCCCCACCTTGATGATTGTCGTAAAAAATATTACGCATACGCCATGGCTGACGCAAGCAAAGGATGTCGGATGAAAGTTTTTCGGGGGGCACAGGGAAACCGCGGGATTTTGGAAAGAGTTGCGGCCTGCCCTGACAGCATTTCATGAGAGTGTGTGTGCCTCCTACCTAGTTCCCTTTACTTCATAAAGCTGCCACTCGTGCAAGTTAATTAAGAGATGCTAATGAAGAGCTCACACTCTCTAGCATCTGCCTTCTGATTGAATTAATTTAATTATTTATTATTTTTTTCCCGTTGTGCTCGTCGTTCTTCATAATATTTTAATTGAATTTGCATGACAATCGCGCTGCCAAGGACCTTAAGGCACCACCGACACAGCTGAGGCCTCTGCTGCCACATCAGCAGGACTTTCTCCCATCGTCTGGCCTGTCAGTTGGCTGCTATTTTTAGCCAACTACGCGAATCGCTTCGTATAAATATTCAACGAGGCGGCGGTGTAAACAGAGTCCGATACATGACGTGCTCGAATCGATTACCCCAGCGAACTCCCCTCTGACGCAATCGCGACAGCGTGGCGTAATTAAAGGAACAACAAGGAGCTGGAGCCGGAGCAGGAGCAGGAGTTGTGAAATCGCCGTGAAGCATCCCATCGATTTGAATCTCGAGTGTGGTCAAAATAATAAGAAGTAAATGTGACAGATGATGCCACGGTATAAGCCATCATCCTGGCTTTTGTATGTCCCTTCTTCTTGTCGCATGCTTGTCAGGCCTTGTCCTTGTTGGTCCTGTTGCTCTTGCTGCTGTTGTCACTGTTGCTCTTGTTCCTCTTGTTTGCCTGCGGTGGCTTTTGTTACGCTTCCAGCTGGAGTTGGTCGTCCTGCCTCCGCTCCTTGGCTCCTTTTTGCTCCTTCTTACGCGTGTCTGCGTGTGCTGTTTTCCTAACAATGTTGAAGCTGCAAAGTTATTAATAATTGTTTTGTATATTCTTTGTGCGAGGCTGGACACGCATATTGCTGCTTTAAGTCTGAAACGTTGCCTACTTTAAGGAGAATCATTAAAAAAATCGGTAGAGATTTAATATCTCTAGAAAAGGCATCTAAAAGTATGCTGTGGATAATGTTACTTCGGTTATTGGTAGATAAAACAACTTAAACGTGGAATATTTAGCCTTATAGGGTTCCTTAACAGCAGATTGTTATCGAAAAATTACTAATAATGTTCTTTAAATACTAATTGTTATTGAAAAGTTACTAAATACAGTTACTTGTAATTATTAAAATATATTTGGAGATATGGAAGTGTCTGTGGGTTTTAAATAAATTATAAAAGTGTCCAAAAGTATGCAATGAAATATTTTAAAGCTCACAATTTAATAAAGGATGCTTAAAAGTATGCAGTGATGTAAACCTCAATGAAAAACTGCAACAAAATATGCAATAAAACATTTTAAAGTCAAAGTTATTCATAAATGTATTTATTGTAGCATACTTTCAAGCGACATCTTAATTGATTTCAAATCGACATTGATTTAGAGGGGCTTACACCCTATTTAATTACTGCCTTTAATTTAATGAACTAACAATAAATTAATCGACTTAAAACATAAGCAAATTGCATTTAATTTACACAATCCTCTTATTAAATATAACAAAAAAGCAATAAACAATTAGAATACAATGCCCATTTGCCCCATAATCCCTTTTTAAATAGTATTAATTGCCCCATAATCATTCACATGTGTGCATTACACACTAATTTCGGTAACCAATAAAGCTGGCCATTGCCACATTTATTATTTACGGAGCCATAAATTTAAAAAACATTGCCACTCAACAGAATCATTTATGTTAATCCGATAACACACACTCGCACACTCAGAAACACACAGATACTGAGGAGAAAGGGAGGCAACTGCAAACTTCCGTAGCAATCAGCTTATGTCATTCGCCTTGTCGCTCTGAATAATGTAATGAATGCAAGCGTACAGTGCGGACTGTCAGTGGAAAGCCCAGTCAGAGTGTCAACAGCAGTTGAGCCAAAAGGAAAATGCAAAACAAAAAGAAACGCTCGGGCAAAAGGAAAACAGTGTCTGACATATTTTATTCATTAAGCACAAAGCATAGAAAATAAAAGGAAAAACATGCAAATGACAATGAGGAAGAGCAGGCACACACACACACACACACACCCAGTTAACAGTAACAGCTACAGTTACGCCATGTAAATATTTTTATGGCCATAAGTAGGAATTTTGTACATGGCAAGCGGGCGGGAAATGCAGATGGAATTGCGGGGCGGGAATGGACATTAAAAAGCCAGTAAAACGCGCTTTACTGATTTCATTTCCCAGCCTCCACCCACTCTCCACTCTCCGTGGCGGCAACAACTATGCCAAGAGCCTAGGCCCACACAAACACAAACACACACAGAGTGTATGTGTGTGTTTGCACAAGTATGCATGTTTTATTGCACACACACTCGGTGTGTGTTTTGTGGCCGCCGCCGCTATTTACAAGTGTTTTCCACATACATTTGCACCCTAACGGTCGGGAGTGTCTGGATGTTGGTATATCTGTTAGGGGAGGCATTTTGTAACGTATTTTATATTTAAATTAATATTAAAATACTACAAATTATTTATATTAAGTGTGATAATTTAAGATCTTGTCAACAAATTTTGCGAGCTTGGTTATACAGCTGTTTCTAGAATTGTCAGTGTCTTTATTAGTATCCTATTGCTGAAAGACCTTAAAATTCAGCCATAAAATATATAATATCCTTTAAAGAATGTTCTAACAATTATTTTAAAAAATGTTCTAGTATTTTTTCTTCTTCCATTACAAATATAACATCCTCTTAAGGAAATAAATAGATAAATAAATATATTAAATAATTTTCTTGTAATCACTTTTATAAATCAAAATTTACGATGACTTTTTGCTTAAAAAACATAACATCCTTTTAAGGAAAGAAATACATATATCTAAAAATATCATATTTATTTAAAAATCGAGTTCTTTTGTTAAAAATATAACATCTTCATAAGGAAATAAACTGATTAAATAATATTTTAATAACCACTTTTATATATCTCATTAACATCCTTTTAAAGAAATAAACAGATCTAAGAAACGTATTTTTATTTAATTTTAGAATCTAGCTTAAGGCCTTCACAGAAAGAGTTGCTCTCCCTTCACAAATAAAAACATAGTGAACACTTTACGATGCAGACATTTTCAATTGACCTAAGCAAAGGCCAAGCCGTAAAACTGCCAAAATTCCACCCACAATATGTCCAATATTTAACCATGCCCTGTTCCCATTTCCTCCCACACTAAGTAAGAGTATATCGTAGCTTTATGATTATGGCCACACCGCATATATACGAGTGTTTAGCGCACTCCATCATAGCTTTATCTGGGAGTAGGTCGTAGGTAGGTAGGTCGCTCGGTCTCTCGGTCGTTCCGTTTCATCTGTACCTTACGCTGATTGCTTTCACCTCGATATGTTCATTTGTGAGTGGAGATTTACATACAAATATGCAGAGAGAGAGGCCGCAAACATTTGTGTATCGTTGCCGTTGCTTGTTGGCAATTTATTTGGGGCTTCGGTGGCGTATACGCAATGTGGTCGCTCATCATCGGAAGCAGAGCCCTCTGCTAATGGGAAATATTTGTTTTAAAAGCCAAAAGGTGCCGGTTGCCGACTGCCTGCTGGAAGCTCAACTACATGACTCACCACCCCCGGACAGAGACAGGGCTACCCTCTTTTTTGTTTGCTTTCTGCTGTGGTTACTTTTGTTTCCCAAAGCCATAATGATGTCATCAAAGCTGCTGCCCCCTCTCGATCTGGAGAGCTTCTTGTAACGTGTAAATTATGTACAAACATTTGGCCGCTGGTCTCCGGTGGAGAGCTGAGCAAACTCGGATTAAAAACATTCCCAGAGCCCAGAACACAGAGCCCGAGCACCCGACATTAAATCCTATTATTTCCCAGTCGGAACAAAAGTTTTGTCGCAAAAAAGGTGTCGGTGTGTGTCGGAAACGTGTCCTGTGTGCCAGGTGAATAATTAATGTTTCCCGGGCCCCAAGTCGCTGGAAATGTCCATCCGTGGTCACTTAAATCACAAGCCAACCGCTGCGTATACGTAACTTTCTACCGAATTCACACCGTCATTCACACAAATATTCATTGAGCCGCTGGCAGTAATTTAAATTATTTATTTACGCAGCTTTGTTACGAGGAATTTAAGGGTAATTAATTGGGCCTTGCCTCGGGAGCTAGTTTTATTATTTCTTAAAGATTTTTAGAGAAATATATTTTATAGATGGTGAACTATGAACTTTTTAGGAGCGTATACTTAATTTTTGATAGTTTTTACGCTTACGAAATTCATATTTTTAATACTTTTATTTATTAGACTGTCACAAACTTCATTTTAGTTAACTTTTTATAACTTTTCCACAATTTCACTTTATGATTTATGCCTTATAAATTCATTGCTGTTTTCCTATTTTAAATTTCCCTGTCATAAATTTCTTATGGAGCCTGAGAAGCTTTCATTGCGATGCTACATTATTTATGCCCTTTTCCTGCAATTAATTGTGATCTGTTTTTCATGCATTTTGCAGTTTTACGACTTCACCGACATCGCCGAGGATGCCGCCCGCCAGTTTATTGAATTTTTATCGAGTAAATTCCCCAATGCCAATACCCCGATTACCATCGATGAGCCCACGCGTGCAGAGGTGAGTCGCCGGGCGAATGCCATCGCCAGCTATGCCCTCAACGAGGACGACAATCTCCTGGCCTTTGCCATTGCCGCGCCCAGCATTCACACGGTGGTCGTTAAATTCAGGGATAACGTTACGGTATGTGCCTCACATTCGCTAATCATGGGATAATGGCAGGAGCCATATGCTAATTCCCTTTCATGTTTGATTGTTACTTTTTTGTTGCAGATACCACCGGATCAGGTGCATAATAAGGCGTATTTGGGTTCCTATTGGAGGGAGTTGGGGTGAGTGGGGGAGTTATTCATGAAAAATATGATATTTGTAGAGAATATATTGTGTTTTCTTTAATTTTTTCATATTGAAAAACCTTAAACATAAGCAATTAAATATGAAAATTATACTTCTGAGTTGAATTTCATCATAAATAAATATTTAAAAGCCTTACACACTTAATAACCAATTAAATTCAATCCACTCTCGAATTTCTGGCCCCTGTAACCTCTCTAAAAGATTATCAATCGCTTAATTTAAATATTTCCCAACCCTTTTCATGTTTTTACTTAAACTTGGAACATTGCCCATAATGCTTGTCTCCTTTTCCCTTTTACAGTGCGGCCTGGAACAGCACGGATGGCACTCAGGAGTGGGGAGCTCCCTTCCGGGACTGCAACCTGTTGACACGTCGCTGGCTGTGGCCCTTTCGCATATCCTTCAGCGAGCATAGAATCAAGTGAGTTAAGCCCACAAACTATATATATTTATCTGCGAGGAAGAACTCCTTATTTATGGTAATCCTTTTGCAGAATTGTGGCGGCTGCCTTTATAGCCGCCGATGAGGATGTGTGCAACGATGGCCTGGAGGAAGTTTTCGGTCGTCGTCATGGGTAAGTTGTTAAGCCAAGAACTTTTGCGGGTAAATAGGTGATAAATATTATCCAAAAGTTAAAGATTTGGCTTGAATTTATGCATTTAAAGCTCTAAAAAAAGAAATATAAATAAAATAAACATTTAAAATTACTCATACGCCATGTATTACATTTACAAATTGTCTTAATTAATTTTCTTTTAGATGCGATCGTAATACAACCTTCTGCCTGCTCACCGGGGACAAACCCGCTGAAACCAGGGATGTGTATACGTGTCTATGCAAGGAATCCTACTATTTGCCCAACTCCACCTTGCAAGGATTCCGTGGCAATCTGGTGGAGCTCTCCGAGGGCTTTGACAACTACTCGTGTATACCCTGTCCTGGAGGATGTTCGAACTGCGATAACAATGGGGTCTGCCTCACCTACCAGGAGGAGGAGGTGCTCAACATGGATGCCTGCCTGCGTCTGCTGGTGGCCATTGTCCTGGGCGCCTGCATCCTATGCTGTGTGGTGCTCAGTGTTATAGTGTTCAGGCAAAGGAAGTGCAAGGTAAAGGCTTCAATATTTAATAGTTTATATAAAAATAAATGTATAATAAATATAAATTACAGGCCATTGCCTCGGGCATGTGGACTGTGCTGGAGACGATACTGCTGGGCATTGTTTTACTTTATTCATCCGTGAGTAATGCTCTTCATTTAACCTTCATATATTTTTTGCAAGGCTTATCTTCCCCACCAGGTTGCCGTCCATTTCTTTCCCGCCTCCACGGAACGCTGCCTGCTGGAGCCCTGGCTCCGGGAGCTGGGCTTCATCACCTGCTACGGGGCCATCATCCTGAAGCTGTACCGACATCTGGTGGACTTTCGCACCAGGAAGGCACATCGCTGGGTCCTGCGGGATGTGGACCTGCTCAAGTATTTGGGAACGATGGTGTTTGCGGTTATTTGCTACATGGCTGCCTTTACGGCCTCCTCGCTGGATCTGCTGGAGAGCGCCCAGCTGGAGAGTCTCAGGGAGGCGGACACCAACACCTGCCATCCGCTCAAGTGGGAGCTGGTCACGCAGATCAGCGAGATGCTTATCCTGTGCTTTGGCCTCCATCTGTCCATTGCCAGCAGGAATGCCAATACTCAGTTTCGGGTGGGTTTCTTTGGGAAATTGGTTTTTAAAGTGGATTTTATATTATTCCTTTCTGACACAGGAAAGACAATTCCTGGTGACCGCCTTGACGCTGGAGTTCCTTGTCTCGTCGAGCTTTTACTTCCTGCGCTTCGTCTACCTGCCGGAAATGAGTCCCAGCGCCATTTTGCTGGCTCTGTTCGTGCGCTCGCAGCTGACGAACAGCTTCGCCTTGGGTCTGATATTTGTGCCAAAGTTGTGGTATCAGCACAAGCAGGTAACCCAAAGGCGTTTAATTTGAGTTTATTTATTTGTTTTCTTTGAGTTTCTTTAGTTTTTAGTATTATTTTCTTTGATTTGGTTAGGATCAAGTTAATACATATGCTTAGAGTCGCTCCCTGTTCACTTGTGCCGTCGTCCATCAAGGATATTAAATAATAATTAATATAATAATAATATAATATATATGCTGTATATCATTGCCGTTCGTCTTCGACATTTGCTGGAGGAAACCATTTTTGTTAATAACTAATTAATATAAAAGCCACCACTAGAGAAGGGAAAAGCTTTGTTGCTTTTGCCTTAAACAATTGTTAATTTCATTTGGTTATGGTTACTTTAAAGTTTAAGTTACAAATTAACATTAATTTAGTCTTAAGCTAACATTGAATTGAAACTTTAGTCAAGCTATGAAGTTGCTGCAAGTGTGTCTCGTGTCCGTAGCTTGTATTAGTTTTTAATTAATAATTTTGCACTTTATCTTTAAAAGCACGCTGTTTTATTTGCATGTTTAAGAATTGAGTTTTGCATGGTTTTTCAACTTTAAATACAAAATACTTAAAGAAATGACAAAAATCGGTTTCCTTTCTAAGAAAAAATTCCCCCCTAAGCATACCAGAACTAGTTTCTTCACTCTCTCTCTGTGTCTCTCTCAAATAATAAATCCCTGTCTAAGTAGTCCTTCTAACTAGCTGCTAACTTTGTCCGAACTTTAGTATGTTTATGAGTTCCTTCTTTGATTTTTTTTCTCTGATTTCCACAGCACCACAGCCGACACAGTCACCGCCCCTAAAGACACACACTCATACCACATACTTACCCACATAAACACAGATCTCTCTGTCTCTATGTTCCTTCTACTCTCTTCTCTTACCTTGAGTTCTGTATTTCCATTTCCGTTTCCGTTCTCCATTTTGAGTTCCGACTTCCTTGAGTGTGGTTTGCGGTGTTTGTTGCATCTTCATAGCTTGCAGGTTCGTTCGCTAGCGTATGATCTATCAATACGTTTACCTGTGGATGCTTTCAAGGGTACCTCGCACGACGCCGGCCAGCGCCTGGGGGGCGGCTATGCCGGCCTCTGTCTGGGCGATCCGGACATCGGGGAGCTGACCATATCCGAAATGAGTCCCGAGGACATACGTGCCGAACTCAAAAGGTAAGGATAGCACTTGAAAGCACCATAAACCGAGCTTGGAATAGTAGAATATTTATTTATTTTTATTTTTCATGGTTACTATCCGGCTCGAAAGACAAAATTAAATTGAAAAACATGCCAGACAAGTCCCTTTAATATACCTTAGATCCCTTGAATCCCTTGAATAGTTGAAAATTTATTTATTTTTATTTTTCATGTTTACTATCCGGCTCGAAGGACCAAATTAAATTTAAAAACTCGCCAGTCTAGTCCCCTTAATATGTCTTAGACATTTTAAAGATGGTTTAACCCAGTTAAGGGTTTATCTTGGACTGTATGGTTACTATCCGGCTCGAAAGACCAAATTAAATTGAAACACACGCCACTAAAATCCCATTAATCCACCTTAGATCCCTTGAAGATTGTTTTGTCAGGATATATTCTTACTTTCTGCTTATTTTTCCTCTTCCATTATCCTTCTCCAGACTGTACACGCAACTGGAGATTCTGAAGAACAAGACCCTGCGGCAGGACAATCCGCACATCAGCAAGCGACGTGGCGGACGCAAGGCGGGTCATCGTCGCTTCTCCTTGCAGGTGAGTGGCCCCAAACCTGATCGATGATCCGCAGCGTAGTCCCACCAAGTCACTGTACAAGCCATGATCATCGAAAAAAGGGGGGACTCAAGGCCTCGGGCAGTAGGACATCATCTCTCCCTCGCTCAGGTTGCTGTTATAACTCTTCAGATCGATATCCAAACCGATAACCTATCCCGAGCTCCCTAGATCTAACTTTCTCTACCCAATCTCTCTTTCTATAACCGATTTCGGACCCTCTTTCGCTCCCTTGAATTGTTAAACGCTCAGTATTTTGTATGCCACTAATATTAATATATATACATCTATAAATATCATTGTTCTTGTCATGACTGTGTACAAATATTCGAATCCCACCACCACAACCAAACCAAACAATTACAAAAACCACCAAATGTTCAATGTAGAAAAAGGGCAGCAAGGATAAGGTAAGAAACTGTCGGCCTTATAGCTTAAAACCTAACCCCATAAACTCTATGTGTGTTGTGACTGTGTGTAAAACTATAACCTCCGAAAAAAACTATCTCCAAAGCACGTTTGTCTATCGAAATTTAGACCTAAAAATCCTTCAAAAAAACCTCAAAGAAACCCCATATTGAGTGTTTGTGCGTGTGCATGTGTCCGTCGTCCCTTAGATAGCACCATTTCATGTCTAAAATCGAAAAAATAAAACAGAATGCACACTGCGAAAGACTAGAGTCTGTTTAACTAGTATTTTTTCTTTTAATAATATATTTTTCCAAACTTCCGCAGGCTCTAAGTGCCAAACATCGCAGCAACAAGCACCACCAGGACATTGAGATCACCGAGGCGGAGCCCTCGCGCACGCCCGAGGACTCGGTGTGCAGCGCCGAAGGACCTACGGACACCTATGCGGAAATCTCTGGGGTGTCCCACTCCATGCTCTCCCACTCGATGGTCTCCCACTCCGTTGTCTCGCACTCCAAGTAAGGATATACTCGCGAGCGCAGGATCAACTCGTTCGTTAAAGCTTAAGACATACCGATGATATTCCGGCGATCAGAGAGTTATTTGTACATAAGTATTAAGTACGATGCATGTTGGTATATGTAGATAATATATGGTATATGTGTGTGTGCGAGGGATAGTTATTATATAAATAGCGGCGGCAACAAACACAAACAATAAAAGAATTACTTTAATTTCGCAATGAAAGAAAAAAACAAAAACGCAAACTCAAAAAGCAAACACAAAACACTCAAACAATAACAAACATTACTTTATTTTGTAAAGAGAAACGAAAGAAAAAAGAGGAAGGAAGAAGGAAAGTAAGGCAAAAGTTTTTGTACAATTTTGATACATTTTTTTAGAGGATTTTACTTTTGTTGATTTCTCTTAAAAATCTTCAGTTCTTCACACTGATATAGGATCAAAGTTGTACGAAAGAGAGCGAAGTAAGGAAAAACAAGAGCCCACCTGTGTAGGTAAACGATAAAACTGTAAAAAACAAAGCCACAATATTAAGAAACTATTAATTAATAAATCCTATTCGAGTTTTGGTTCCTCCTCTATAGTTACTACGTAAAATAATTGATTCTTGTTTGCCTCCTGTTTTTTAAATCAATCAGAAAACACTGCTAGAAAAATCACTAGGGTTTTGAGATCCCTTAAAAAGGTGCCCAAAACTATGCTACAAAATATTATATCGTAAAAAAATTCAAATTCTCACTGAATTTGCTAACTAAAACATTTTATTGCATACTTTTAGACACCTAATTAAATTATTTAAAAACCTTAGTGATTTTTGGGGCACCCCTGTAACTCTCCACAAAAAGAAAGAAAGGAATACACAGCGAAAAATCAGTGAATAATCAGTTGTAAATTTGAGCTTATAGGCATTAAAAATAATTGAAAGAAAAACTAGTAATGAAAAATTCCCACATAACTATCGTACGTTTTACGTCTTACTATAAATCTTAACTATCAAATTATTATATTTGTATCATAAATTGTATACTTGTAATTCCTACACACACTCTCATAAACCCATCCGAAGTTTTTTTGTAAATACACGAGAGTACGAGAGAGATAGGAGAACAAATTGTTACACTTCCACTTCCACGATCGAAAATCAGTGAAAATCACACGGAAAATGCTAACTAGAGGCTTAGGAATAACCCTTACTATTTTTTTTGGTAACGAAATTTCGTCTCAAGTATTATTAGTTGATTTTCCCCCGATATTTCTTAGATACCCAAAATTAAGAGCATCTTAAATTCGTCAAGTTCGTGTTTTAGAGTATTGAAAACACACACAAAGTGGAAAAAAAGAACATTTCAAATGTACGCAATAAAGAAACTTTTGGAGGCGGAAAAATTAAGACGCGGGGGAAAACAAGTCCATAGAAAACATATAGTACAGTTATGGGCATTTATAAGGGTTATAAAAGGTATATCTATATACACTATAACAAAATATATAGCGAGTAAAACATGGCAAATGGTTAAAACTAGGTAAACATACAACATGCATGCAACAAATTGAGCATTTAAAACAAAACAAAAACGGAAAGAATAAAATTTAAAATGAAAAAAATATAAAACCAACTTTTGGTTGCGTTTGATCAAAAGTGTGCGTGAAAAAAAAAATATTTATGGCATATACATAAACATATAACTAACTTATATTATATATAAAGGTATATACATATATATATGAGTGTAATCAGCATTACAATAAAAAACCAAAAACCAAATGAAACGAGAGGCAAACTAAATTAGTGTCTCGCAAAACTACAACAAATGATTGGGGAAAAAAGAAACAGAAAACATTTTGAAAGTGTGATAGTGTTCATAATATTCGTTCATTGTAATTAAAAAAGAGAAAACAAAGAAAACTAAATAAACTAAACTAAAATGATCAAGTGGATGAGGTGTTTAATTCGAGTTTGGGATATTTATGTTGAATAAATGGGGGATTGATTTTAACCTTTGCAGCTTGTACTTTCAGAAGAGTATTACGATGGGTTTTAGGAACTTGGCGCATCCCTAATATGCGATAAACTATCGGCTACTAGTGGAATATTAATATATTGTAATGGTATAAGTACTTGATGTCCTCTTAGTTTATCTAACTTTACTATACCTACGATCCTCAGAAAAGCCTGGAACTAGTGCTTAATTTAATAGTGAGAATACTATCGGATAAAAGAAAACTTTGATATGGTAACGCTTTAACAAAGGATATCTTTTCAGTTTCTATTACTTCAAAAACGTGGGAATCTATAAAAACTAAAAATTAGACGTTAATCTTATATTGAGTTTGAAAACTATCGGTTAAAATAAATCTACTAATTGTTAACGGTTAACGGTAACCCTAAAGATTGCCTTTCAGTTTCTATTACTGTCATCAGAGCTATACAAATTCATAATCATTATAATTTTAATTCGAAATCTTTTTTTTTAAATATTAAAAAACTATATAAAGTGGCTGAAACTGTACTTTGAAAGTATCCTTTCCCCGCAAGCTTAAAAGACCTTCTTCATCATTTTTTTCGTACATAATCTTTCTACATTGGTTGTTTGGACTTTATTTTTGTTTATATATAGTTCCAGTTTATATGCTTTTTTAATTGAAATATTGCTCGAATATTTGCTAATTTCTTGTTGTTTGTTGTCACGTAAATTTAGATTGCAAGTACATATACATACATAGTCGTAATATCTATTTATATATATAATAATAATAAATTTCGCTTTAATTACATTTAATTGCTAATTACTCACTTGCTTACGATCGTGTGTGTGTTTCAGTGTGTTGTGTCTGTTGTGGTTGTCTGGCTTCGTTTTTGGTTGATTCGTGGCTAAGATCTAGTAGTTAGTCAGTATTTAGTACGTATCGCGTATTCAACATGATTAGTTTCGTTAGGCCGCCCGCCAACGCCATCAATTTTGATCAGTGATCCTATTTAATTGGCTTTAAAATCGGGTTAAGGAGATTTTATGAGGGAAAAGGTGTAAAAATAGTGCTCTACATTCTCCGATCACTGATCACGGATCACGTTGGCTGGGACGGCTATTTCGAGTTCGAGCTAATTAGTTCTTGCGGTTGTTAGTTAAGCTTTCGTTCTTGTGTTGATTTTTCTGCTAGCTTTTGATCGTCAACTCATCTCGGTTTATTTAAAACTTAATGAATTACAATATTTAATTAGTACTTAGAATTTATTTTGGTTTTACATGCGCTGCGCATCGTTTGTTGCTGTGCTATGTGCCATTAGGTAGACAATTTGTTTTTGAGTGTATTATGCATTAATATTAGATACAGGTTTATATTTATATATATATATATTTTTTGTATACTTTATAATTATATAACACTATGTTATAAAAATGTACATGGTTTTGGTTTTGCTACAGTTTTTAGTTTAAGTTTTAGTTGGTTTTTAGTACGTACAACTCGTCGTCTTGCAAGTGATCATGATCATCATCGTAGTAGTAAAAATGTTGCATCCGTATTTATATATATTACAAAAAACAACTCGAAGCTTGTTTATCAAAAAGTATCAATAGTTATGTTAAATTTGTTTTTTTGTTTTTAATCTTCTAGTTTGGCGCATAAAGCTGTGTTGCGTTTTAGCGTAGATTTATTCTCATTTCAATTTAGTTTTATTTTTTTTTTTGCCTTAAATACTTTCCTTTTTTTTAGTTTTTATTGCGTTAAAAAAATGCAAATTTTGTAAAATTAATTTCTTAGTTAATTGATTGGTTTAGTTTTTAGTTTTTCTATACAATCTCACTGTTACGTTCTTTTTTTCTTCGTTTCTCGTTTAACAAACAAAAGCAGCGCTTTCAACTTAAATAATTTATGAAATAAACAATTCAATAAAAACAAGCTAAAATGATTAAATCATTTGGTTAAAATTAAATGTAAATAATTTGTTAAAGCCAAAACAAACGAGATCCTGCTCGTGTGCAATTATGTTTTTAGTTAAGAAATGACTAAAATTTCGTGTTTCCTCTCGCCATTTCCGCTCTATGAGTTCGAAATTTTGAAAAGCGTGTAGAATAAATAATAATTTTGTGTGTTTTGTTTTGAGTTCGAATAATAAAGTATTTATAATTTAAGAAATAATTTAAGTTTTGCGCGTAGACATATGATGAGTTTACCTTTCATTGTTTTTTGCTTTTTCTTGTCTCAATAACATTTCAGGAAGTCGTAAAAATAATATTGCCACAAAGTATAATGAGTAAAAAATATTTTCTCTCTCTTTATAAATAATAGATGTGTGTGTGTATGTTTTGTGTTTCTGTCTCTTGTCGCGTTGCGTAGGTTTTGTTCTTGTGTCGTGTGTGTGCGCTGAGTGTGCGCCAAGGAGTCACCATATAAAATCTCATAGAATAACAAAATATATACGATATATAATAGGGGTGTCTGTGTGTTTGTATAAAAATAAAATTGCAAAACATCTACATAACCAAGAAATAATAATAGTAATAATAAAAATCAAAAATCGATTGCAATAACTTAAACATACTACGAACTGTACGCTAGAGTTTAGTACAACTTTTGTTTCCGTGTGTGTGTTAACCGAATCTTTCTTTCTTTTAAACTGAAATTCTAATTTAGTATCTAGCAGCACTGTGAAGAGATTTGCCAGTCGTTGGTTGCATCCGCTCCGCTCCGCTTCATCTGAGTGAGTGTCTCGTCTTTGAAAAGGTCTTTCATTTTTTTGTTTGGGGGTTGCTGCTTCCTCTAGGCCGCTGGCTTCTTTGGATCCTCAGCATCTCGAGGAGGTGGATCGGCGCCTGAGGCAGCAACGCTCGTCTGGCGGCCACCGCCCGGCCTGCCCTAGAGCGGATGCAGCTTGGTCGTGTGCACCGTTAGGGCGCTGCGCTGCGTGAAGCGCTTGTCACAGTACGGACAGGTGTACGGCTTCTCGCCGGTGTGCGTCCGTATGTGCTTGGTGAGATAGTCCTTCACGCTAAAGGACTTCTCGCAGTAGCCGCAATGGAAGGGCTTCTCACCTGCAAAACACGGCCAACATCGGGCGCAGAGAACGGGAGAAAAAAAGTTGGGACACTCGGTTAGCACTTGTCGCTAGGCAAGCCGCCACTTTTGATTTTGATTTTGAGTTTGAGTTTGAGATTGAGATTGATTGGTGCGTGCAAGTACCAAAAAACTGGATTTGATTGATTGATTGGTTGATTGATGTGTAGGTACAGTAGATATGTGTGTATGCATATCAAAAGAGGTTTTTGCACGTAATCAAACTATGTTTATAAATATATTGATTATATATTAAATGTGTGTGTATATATATAGTTGGTTGGTGGTGTTAAAATGCATTCGAGACATATTATTATTACGTAATGAGATGAGGCGGCGGGCGATACGGATTTGGATTATCATATTTGAATACCCTCACGGAAAGCATTATTAATAATTCTTTTGTCTTCCGTGAGGGTAATGTAAACAGTGACTCATTCGATTCGATTCATTATATATTTTTGTTATTGCTTGGCTTAATCGAAGAATATGGCAAAAATTAAGGCTCGTTCTGAATGTCACTTGCTGATGAAACCTGTTGAGCCGTCTTAATTGGAGGCATCATCACTTGATTAAAATCTCTAATTATTTAATAAAGCCTACGTTATCTCTAAGCGGTTCTATGTGAAAGGGAAGTAGTCGAAACTTGTGATTATTATTTCTTGGAATACTGATTACACTTTAAAGCTGGCTGATACTAGTGACAATAAATCATTTATGAGATTATTGTTCAATTTATTGATAATTTCATGAGATTTCTAAAACTTAGAATCTATATATGCATATATTTGCTAGAATTTGACTATAATTCCCAACGAGTACTAGCTGCAAACTGGGTGGCAACGCTGAATAATGTTAAAGTTTCTAAGCTTTGGATACTTATGGAGGAAGTTTATGCTCCCTTCTAAAAACAGCTTCTTTTTAACACGATCTTTATCGATATTGATCAACTTAACAGATTTCTGATATTTAGGAACGTTTTCGGTATTGGTATTTGTTTGAATATTACTAAAATTCCCAAAACGTTCGATCTGCCAACTGGGTGGCAACGCCGCTAAATGCTAAAGTTGGTTAGCATTGGATACTGACGAAGGGAGTGGATGTTCCCTTCTGAAACATTTTGTTTTTAACGAGATATTTACCGTTAATAATAAATTCAACAGTTTTCTGACATCTAGAAGCGTTAGAACTTTGATATATGAATGTACTTGTTTGTATATCACTAAAATTTAGATCAGATTCGATCTGGAAACAGGGTGACAACCCCACTGAATGATAAAGTTGCTTTTCTTTGACAAGATCCTTATCGTTATTAATAAATTCAACAGATTTCTGATATCTAGAAGCATTACATCTTTGATATATGAATGTACTTGCTATTGTATCACTAAAATTCAGAACGGTTTCGATCTGGACACAGGGTGGCAACGCCACTGAACATTAAAAATGGTCAGGTTTGAAACATCTTGTTTTTGACCATATCTTAGTTTGTTTACGGGATTATATTTTTTTCAGTTTGAAACAGACATTAATTTTAAATAAAAAATAGCTTGTTCTTTTAATAAAATTCTTAAATTTTCTATTGACTTCCTAAAGTTCTAATAATAAATTTATTCAAGCTAGTGACAAGTAAAGTAAAGAGGGTATCTCTTTTTGCCATATCCTTGTGCAAGGTGAGAGCCTGATACTGATTACTGATCGATTGAGATTGAGAGATTGAGCGAGGTTGAGGTGTATGGCAAATGGAAATGGACTTGCATACAGAGGTATCTCTTTTTTTGGAGTATTGCTTTTTTTTTTTTCTTGTTTTGCTAATCACAGTGAGGTGATGTAGCTTCGATTGATTGATTGATTGATTGGTTGATTGACGAGTCGATTGATTGATTGAGTTGAGTTGAGAGTTGAGAGCTGATTGACTGACTGATTTGATTTGAAAAATATTGCTTCTCACCCGTGTGAGTCGTTAAATGTTTGTTCAGGTAATCCTTAACAGTGAACGCCCTGCCACAATAGCCACATCTAAAGGGTTTCTCACCTGTATGTATGCGAGTGTGCTGTTTTAGTGTATTCGATTGAGTGAAGGACTTGCCGCAGTAGGAGCACGTGTAGGGGCGTTCTTTGGGCGTGGCGCTGGAGATTGCGGAGATTGCGGAGATTCGGAGACGAGAGTTAAGAATTATACAGTTTCATTCATATCATATCATAATTCACAAAATAACGCGAAGAGAGATAGAAGAGAGAGTAGATAGAGAGAGAGAGAGGAGGCGCGGGAGAAAAGAAAGAAATTCGAATTATATTATTAGTAACACTCGATATATAAAAATAAATTGCAAAACAAACGACAAACGACACACGAACGCATGGGCCACACGTCCCAAAAGCTTCGAGGGCGCGCCCATGCGCTCAGCTGGGCCCCGTAGGAAAAAACAAAAATAATAATATATACTATATACAAGAGTGGTAAGAAATATTAGGGTTAGCTTGGCCATGATTTCTCTGTGTGGCTGCAGACTCAAAGGGTATTGGATCTAGATGGGAATATATTGAGTTTCCTTTGAGCTGCTGAGTACAGAGAAGGCCCAAAAAAAAAAAGAATGAATGACCATAGGTATTCCTGCAATGATTTTGGTAACTGTTTGGGGTTGCTTAGAGATCTAGGGAACTAAGGGTTAATAGGTTTGTGAATTATGGGTCTCTAAAAGGTAGTAGAAATTAGTTTAGGAAGTTATTAACACTCTCCTTTATAAATTAAAGATTGCAGAATATTAATTAGAGAATACTTTGAGAGGTTCTTTCATAAAACGTATCAGCTTTGAAGATCTAATCTTTTAAATGACTTCCGAGTTTTTTATGGGGGTTTCTAGTGGATATTTGAATAGGTTCTTTAATAAAATTAATCACTTTTTAAGATCTAATCGTTAAAATGACTTCCTCTGGGTTTATAATGCTTTAAATTAAAAAGGAAGCCTTAAAAAGGTAATACTGCCTTCGTTTTAACAGGTGTTATAAAGGTTACACTAATTTTTTAAAGGTATAAACCAGTACTACGCACCACTACAGTCAAATGTCAACATTGCATTTGCATGAGTGAAACTTGAACACTCTATGGCTAGATATGAGAAAAAAAGGTAAAATATTCAGTAATATGGCAAAAAAAAGCTATAACCTAAAAACTAGCTATTTAACGCTAAAAAGGCTAAACCTAGCCACACAATTTCAATTTGTCTGCACTGATTCTTCTATTCTCTTTTGTGCATACTGTGCGTTATCGGCAGCGACGCCGACTGAGAAAAATCCTATCCAACGGTCTAAAGTTTAGACTCTAAACCTTAAAAAAATATTAAAAAAATAAACAAAATTCTCAAGATCCCTAACCCCATATCAGTTCCTCTCAAACACCTAGCCATTGCAGGCATACTTAAGGTCAATAGGATGCATATAAAATGGATTTACTCTGCTTCGCCTGTGTGGATCTTTCGGTGCATGGCCAGCGTGCCGGGCGTTTTGAAGGTCTTCGGACAGTCGGGGCATTTGTGTCGGATCTTGTGCGACACCAGATCGGCGGGCACTGTTTGCGTGCCGACAAGGACCGTGGATGTGGTGCCTGATGCGGTAACGCCGGGATTCGCTTGTATGGCATAGACGGGCACAGCGCTAACCACATCGCCACTATCACTCAGACTGAGCGGCTCCTCCTTGATGATCACCTGCGGATGGGCAACGATGGCGCCGCCGCCGCCATTTGCTCCATTCTTGTTCAACTTGACGGTGAGCGGTGGCACCTTCAGCGCCACCTGATCGCCGCCAGCGAGATCCTGGTCCTGGTGGTGCTGCACCTGCTGTTGATGTTGTTGCGCCGCCTGCTGCTGCTGCTGCTCCAGCAGTTCCTGCTGCTGCTGCTGCTGCTGCTGCTGTTGGTGGTGGTGCTGCTCCGCCTGCAGTTGCTGCTGCTGGTGGTGCTGCTCCTCGGGCGTCAGTCTCATATCACGCGGCGCCATCGCCGGCAGCTGATCATCGGGCGTCACAGCCGCCTCCTGCTGCTGGTCCATGAAGCTCTGCTGTCCGGCAGCCAGCATGGCTGTGGTGCAAACGGAGCCGCATTGCGTGCACTTGAACTCGTTGGGCTGTTGCGTGGCCGAGTGGACGCCATAGATGCTGCACATGAGGCAGCGCGCCAAAAAGGCGGTGGTCTGATGGGCCAGCCGATGGTGCTCGTCCAGGTCCACGGAGCTACCGAACTTTTCATCACAGTTGAAGCAGGCATGGCTGGGCTTGAGTTGCTGCTGCTGCTGCTGCTGCTGTTGCAGCTGCTGCTGGGCGGCCTCCAGCGTGGTGATGGCACCCTGTGCGTTCAGCGTGATACCGTGGCACAGCTGCATGTGCTCTGCGGCGTGCTGCGCCCGCTCGAACTGCTGGTGGCACATGGGACAGTAGTGTGTGGTCACGTGGACGTTGGGATCCATGCTGAGATTGGGCAGAAAGGCGGTCTTCAGTGTGTCCATGTTGGCGATGACGGCGGCCACCTGGTGCGTGGGCGTGGCGGGCGCAGAAGGGGGCTGGGGCGGATGAGGAGGCTGTGGCTGCTGCTGCTGCTGCTGATCCTCGGGGCGTGGCAGGCGCTGTTCCTGTGGATTCGTGGTGGACTTTATCATTATCCTCGTTCCGTGTGGGTTAAAATAATGCGCTTTTTTCTTTTTTTTCTTAATTTTTTGGTTAGTGCAGCGGCGGAGGAGCAGCGTTTGTTGGCGGTTAAAGCGAAGGCGCTACGAAAGAAGAAACAATAATTACAGGCGGCCGAAAAGCGTGATGGTGTGTGTGTGTGTGTGTGGGTGAGCGTTGCAATCGCAAATTAGCACGAAAATCCAACCAAAACGGAAAGCAGAAAACAGAAAACAGAAGACAGAGGAGGAATCCCAATCAAAAATCTCCCCCGATCTGCTGGCTCTCTGCATTTGACCCCCAATGTCCCCCGCGCACATCATACACATTCGGCTGCGAAGGAAGAGGAAGCAGCAAAGCACAGAAGCACAGTGGAAAGAGGAAGCAGCAGCGGCAATGCGTTCGAAAATTGAACATTTTCTTCAGTCTGTCATATTCTAAATTCGGAATTCTATTTTGATTGCTTTTCGTCTCTCTCACTTTTTGTTTCCATCTTTCTTACCAGCGCACTCTAGGCACGTATTTATTGCACTTTGTTGTTGTTGTTGTCGTTGCTGCTAGCGGGCGTTTTTTCCGTTCTTTTCGGAGGGGGAAAACGCGACGAGAATCAGTTTAATAACATTTTTCTTTGTACAACAAAAAAGAGAAGTGTATTAACAAAAATTTTTTTTCACTTTTATTATTATTTTTGGCGAAAAATGTACAACTACAACAAAAAGTATCGATTACTGGGGCCCCCCAGGGCTGTCGCCGAATGTATCGTCGCACTATCGATATTTATTACTCGATCTGGCAACTCTGTAGTAGGCGATATATTTTGTACCCGATATATTTTCTGTGGGACTTTTGCCCATCTCTAATTCAACCATCTGATAATTTCACAATAGCAGGAAAAACGCATTTTATTTGGTGAAATACAAGGTAGAAGCAATTGCAACAGAGTTGTAACTGCTTGCCTGAACTGCCGCGCATCGCTTGCGCTATAAAATAGGATTTACCCCTAGGGTGGACACTTCAAATCCGCTGCAGACCGCAGCTGGTGAGGATCTGACAGAGGTTTGTTTGTGTTTGGCTCACAAACTTGCACACTATTACCACCGAAACGGGTCTCGATCTGGTCCATTTAAGTGCCAAAAGGTTTGTGTGGGTGTTCCCTATAAAATGCTCTGTATTAATTACTTTTCTATATACTTAGAATGTCGTCACCTTGGGTTAAGGCCAGTGAGCCAGTGCAGGCTCTGAATCTGGCGGATATTATGTCGGAGCAGTATGCCCATCAGCTGCACGACAAGGAGGTGCAGAAGCAGAAGAAGCCAGCGTCGCAGCCGGAGATAGCCTCCATGTGGCAGGCGGACGCTGCCCCGCTAGCCGCCAGCTACTCGGACGTGGCGGGTTGTTCCCTGCAAAAACCCAGCGATGCCGAGGAATGGGAGGATTACTCAGCTTTGCTTAATGCGAGCGACATGCCGCTGCCTGGAGACATTCCTGCGCCAGAGGAGGACAGTGACGCCGTCATAGCCCAGATGCTGCAATCCCAGTTTGATCACGAGTACAACGAGGAGCTGCGACGCATCGAACGGAAGCAGAACAAGCAATCCAAGGTCACGGTGACGCTGAATAAGTTCCTGCGGGATGGCGATGCAGAGTTCCTGCACGACACTGCCGAGGATGAGTACGAGGAGGATGAGCGGGAGCAGCTGAAGCACGACTGGGATCGGTTTGAGGAAAACGAGCGGCAGCTGGATGCCATACCGCGTTGCGGCTTCAAGGTGACCAAGGAGGGCGAGATGATCACTAAGCACGATCCGCAACTGTGCGCAGTGCGCAATGCCCAGCGGGTAATGTCCTTTCCGCCAGAGTTTCCCACGGGCGATGCCGGTGGCTTCGACATGAAGCTTTCCAATAAGGTGAGAGCTTATTAATCACAGGAAATATATAGATAACCCGATTTCCTGCTGTCCCTTTAGGTATTCAACCAACTGCGTGCCTACTCCCGACGAGGACGCTCTGATAAACACGAAAAAGTGGCCACCGCCGAGATGGGCCTGGATGCCAGCACCCGCCTGCTCCTCTACAAGCTCATAAACAATCAAATACTCGAACAGATCAACGGCATCATCTCCACCGGCAAGGAGGCGGTCATTCTCCATGCCAATTCCGATGCCAATTACACGGGCAGCAACGAGCACGGTCACCAGAGCGGCGTTTTGATGCCCGCGGATCTCCTGCCCAAAGAGTGCGCCATCAAGATCTTCAAGACCACGCTAAACGAGTTCAAGCAGCGGGATCGGTACATCAAGGACGACTATCGCTTCAAGGACCGATTCAGCAAGCAGAACCATCGCGTCATCATCAATATGTGGGCGGAGAAGGAGATGCACAACCTGATGCGGATGCAGGCCATCGGCCTGAATGTCCCCGATGTAGTGGTGCTAAAGAAGCATGTGCTCGTCATGCGGTTCATCGGCGACAACCACAATGCGGCTCCGAAGCTAAAGGATGCGAGACTGAGTGCCGCGGAGCTGAGCTGCGCCTACGAGGAGATCGTGGCCGCCATGCACAAGCTGTACAACGAGGCCAAGCTGGTGCATGCCGACATGAGCGAGTACAACATCCTGTGGTTCGAGGGCAAGTGCTGGTTCATCGATGTGGCCCAGAGCGTCGAGCCAAAGCACCCGAGTGCCCTGGAGTTCCTCATGCGGGATTGCGGCAATATTGTCAACTTTTTTGAGCGCCGCGGCCTGCCCAACATCTATACCAAGGAGCAGCTCTTCGAGTTTATTACGGGTCTCAATGCGGAGGTTCACAATGCCGCCCAGCTGGAGCAGATCCACACGCGAGGGGCGTCCATCAACCAGGCCACGGCTCCGAATCAGGAGGAGTGTCCCGACGAACTCAAGCCCTTGGAGTATCCCTTCGAGCTGGCCTGGGAGAAGTCGCAGCAGGATCGCGAGGCGAACAAGGCCCTCAAGCTTATGCAGGAGCATAAAGATAACGAAAACGAGACGGATCAGCATCAGGATAGCGATGGCAACGATAGGGAAAATGAGGACAAGGAAACTGACAAGAAAACTGCCAAGCATTGAATCTTTTTGAAAAAGCCAGTGTTTAGAAATTTAGTTTGTAATTGATATTAATTTGATTGGCAGCCAGAGTTTCCAACTCAAATTGTGCAAATCCTAAGGAGAATAATTAAATGATGCTTATAGTCAAGGTGTTTGACTATAAAAGATCCCTCGAAAACAATTAAAAGTGGTTTTATTTGTTGTTAAATATTTTATGAGGCTTTATGGTGAATAAAGAGTATGAAAGGTATTTTTTATAGGTATGTTGCAAGGACTGAGGTCCCCTAAAAATAGGTTAGTGCATGGTTGGGCACCAAACTTCAAGATTGGAGCTAAATATCAAAATCTACCCTTAAAGGACAAAGAAAAACTAATATCGACAGTCATAGGCATGTATGTTTTGTTTTTGTAATTCTGAACAAGAGGAATATCTACCGCTCACAAAAAACATAACGTAGAGTTCTCTGGAAGCTGTAAGTGCCACTTCGCCTTCATTCAGGAATTAAAGAATCAACTTACACCATTTTCTTACACAAAAACAAAAATATTTCTTAACTATTAAATAATTTACATTTCAAATTTGTTGAACAACTTAGAAATTTCTAACCCTTAAACCCAAGTATATGCTCTATTTTTAATCCCTTGTTTTTCCCCTTAACGATTTCCTTTATCTTTTTCCCTTCCTACAACTTATCCCACTTGTTGCACTCTAGTTGCCATGGACGTTCCCGCTTAATAGCTTTGAACTTGAATTGTTATTAATCAATTAAGATTAATGCAAATGTCAGGCCTCAGTGGACACACGCGCCACGCCCATCGTCAGCCGAATCGGCTAACCCGGCAATTGAACTCATTTGGTGCGCAGTTTTCCCCATTAATTGGGAGATTTGTCGGTCGGCTTGAACGAATCTCCTGCGCGATCAGATGATTACGAGTAGATTTTCCATGCTCAAGTGCCTGGAAATGGTTACATCTATATCTGTCTGAATAGTCGGGATGCTATAGACTTTACGGAATATACTAGTCCAAGTGTGACGTCAAAATCCAGTTGGGAGCAGTTCTCGGTGCGTATGTGGAGAATATGGCGTGAAGGGAGAGTCTGAGACTGAGACTGACGGGTTCAGTGGGGCTTGCGAATCAAAGTCTGTTTTGGAGTACCCTTCCTTATCAATCGGTGAATGAATAAACAATGTATAATCCACTTTTTAGGTGATAGAGCTTGATGCAATAATTACTTAATGTACATAATCTCAATTTCTAACAGTTTGGACTTTATTACCACATTAGAAATCTATTTCTGGAAGCATGGTTTGTTATTACTATTTAAAGAGCTTCATTGCCTCATGAAGAGCTATTACTTGAGTAGAATTTGTTCAGTTTTTAAATATTTCAAGTAAAGTAAATCCCTAATAAAGCTAAAATGAGATTACATTAACGGCTTTGTGTAAAGGTTGCATTTTAAATTCATCGAAATAGTTATCGCTATCGAAAGTTAACCCACAAGCAGTGCAAGCAGTGTATTTCCGTTTCCACCTTTTGTAAAGAGCAACTCGAATCCAATTTCAATTGATCTGATTCTATTTTATTCTTGTTGTGTAGCCGTCAATCAAAATTGAACTTTCTCTGTGGCATCAGCACACACGCAGCTTAGCATCCGTCTATTATTTTGTTGTTTATTTGCGGCGCTTGCAAGTGGAAAATATTATTTATTTTTGATTTCTTATTGAACGCAGAGCAGCACACTTGACGTTGGCAACAGTTGAGCTAAAACAAAAAAATAAAAAAACCCTGACTGCGCGGCATCGCTTCTATTAGCGTCTCTTGAAATTGTGATACGAGTGAATATGTACGATTGTATATTTTGTATACACTTGAACAAAATGACATTAAAAGGGGGTCAATCTGGTCTACTTTCGAAGCATAAAATCTAATTAAATCATTATTACTAGGTACTAGCTAATAAATAACCTTATTAAGCTTAAGAAGCTATTTATTAAAAGTATATATGGTGCTGGTGATCGTGAACTTTGATCTTTAAATAATAATTTATAGATTTAATCTTGAATCTTCCCTTTTTTTCGGTGTGTTATACGGTTATGTGCGGATGCAGATGTGCGTGTATAAGTAACAATGTGGACCCACACGTACAAACAGCTTTAAGGGGGCCCGGCTGCCAGCGACCGCTGGTGACGCAGAAAAGGCGAAAGAAGAAGAGCAGAAGAGGAGGAACGAAGGGGGCCTGGGGATGCAAGGCGAGGATAGAAGTTGAAAATAGATGAACGCAAAAACACGAGTTGGAGCGTTGAAAAAGTATAATTGTAACATTTCTCATTCCCAATAAAAGCAAAATCATGTGGCGAAATAAATGTGTCATTCGCGTCTTGAAAACGTATAATTTGCATGAATATTTTACACTCACACACACAGACGGGTGTACAAAAATAAGCCATCATAATAAAAAATGCACTTAAAAATGTTTCAAAAACACATATTTTCAGTGATAAGCAAATATTCCCTTACGTATACGTAATATGGCGAGATCTACTCCATATTAGTCATAAAATAACATGTACAAAAGCGATCTTTTCAGTTTCAAGTCCCTAATGATGATTTCTTAGAAATTCGGGGAATTTTGAAGTTTAAAGAGCACTCGAAACCAGCTTTCATTGCAGAGCAGAGCAAAAAATCAAAAAAACAAACAAGTCAAAGCAATAATCATAAAGACAGGCCAGAAAGAAGTGCACAAAAAAAAGGAGAAAAGCAAAGAGAGAAAAATGCCAAACAAAGCTATAAACTCAGTCATTGCTGTTTGGATCATCAATTAAAATGTGCCAGGCATGTAATCAGGCGATGGACGTTCCAGCTCGAATTCCACACAGATCAGCAGTGGGTCCAGTGTTCCAAGCTCCACGCGCCTCGCTCTTTGGGTGAAAAAGTGGGCTGACCTAGGCAAGATATTAATTAGGTGCATGGAGGCAAAAATTGGGGAATTTCGTAAAGTTATTATATAAAATATTTGAAATTTTAAACATAGTTTTAGATATTTTCTTTTAAAAAATGTATAAAATAACACAACAGTTCGTTGGAATTTAAAAACGTATAGTAGAATTTAGGAAATTAATGCCACCCTCGTTAGCTTTTTCTCGTTTGGCTCTTGTTTTTTCTCCCAGTGCTGGTCACACTCACACACTCGCGCCACTTGACAGCCCGAAGAGGAAGAGGAGGCAGAGACCGAAAACTCCGAAGGAGGCTCGTCGTCGTGATCTTGGCGGCTGCTGCGCTGCCTCTGTCACCGTTTCTGCCGATGTCTCGGTCGCTGCTCTGCCGACGCACGGATCGTGATCGAACTGACCTCAAGTGGTCGCTGCCGGCAGACTCTCCCCACTCTCCCCAATATCCCCAACACCCTTTCCACTCTCTCACGCACACTTATGTACACAGGGGAGATGTATGCAGACTGGAATTTGCGCGTTTAAAGTTAACAATTTATTTGCATTATTAATTTTCATGTTGTACCTGCAGCCCCGTACACCTAGAGAAAGCTTGAGTAATTTCCTAAGAAGTTAATTAAGAGCGGTAAAAATTTTATTTTGGCTCTTTTAACCCTAGAAAGCTTGCTTATTCGTCATGGCAAGAAAGGATTAATTAATTAATTTAATTAATTTAATTAATTTGTCAAATTGTGCTTAGCGTAAATACTATATATGTCGACACTTTGCACACTTTGAATACATTTATGCGTGAAATATAAATAAAACAACAATTTGACAACGTAAAATTCGTAATAATTAACTTTTTAATTCCATTTTTTTTTTTTTGTATTTCAATATTAAGATTATATTATATATAAAATTATAAAGGACCTTTTGTTTAATGTCAAAAGCAAAGATTGGCTGTGCAAAATAACATAGGCAAAAAAAAAAAATTATTGGGATTACTTAAAGTAGTGCCGCAGGCGAAAAATTTGTTTGAAAAAAAAAATCGCGCGCGCGATTTTTTTTTTTCAAACAAATTTTTCGCCTGCGGTGCTGCTTTACGTTTCCTTTGACCTAATGATCACAGCAATACTCTTCTATTACCTCATCAAACTGTATGCTCTTTACTATAAAAT
>VNKF01001056.1:0-35435 GCA_008044355.1 Drosophila lacteicornis
TTATCTGCTCTTCTAAACGCCTGGACTGGGCTTTTGAAAACATTATTGTGTTTGGCGGGATCTATATTTTTGAATTGTGTGAAGAAACAGTAAGAGAGAGTGAGATGCCAACAGTTGAGAACAGGTCGTTTTATTAAATTTTTTATTCTCCCCCTCCCCCCGTTCTGGAAATACCGAAAGTCTCCCTTCGCGCCACCTGGTATTTTTCTGGTATGTTTCTGGTATTTCGTTCGTTCGTCTGCGTACCGGCCTTTAAAACAGCGCTGCCGAACACCGTTTCCCGACTATTCACCTCTCGCTCTCTCTCACTGCTTAGAAACGCTGTTCGCGTGTCTGAGTACTAGGCTTCAAAAGTTACATTTTCCTCGCCCGGGCATGCTTGAAAGTTCCCGTGGTATATTTGAGCGGCAGAGATGCGGTCGCACTGGTTACGGCACACATTTCTCATATCATAGTTAGCAAAAAAAAACTTAATAACAACCGAATATGCCTATATTATTACGCTGCCAAACCGACAAGGACAAGTAGGAATATCCACTGCACGCCATAACCACCAGGAGAACACGTGCCCCTCACCATGGCAGGCCTTAACAAGTACTCCAGTCTAAAGTACGTATTTCTGGCGAAACAAACACTGCTGACACAATACTAATAGGAACTCCGATTCCGGTCCGATGCCCAGATTCGAGGCGACGCACGGCCAAGGTGATGAACGCGCCGAGAAGGACAAGCCGGGAGCAGGAGTGGCCGAGCTACGCCCGACCAGTAGCCCCAAGAAGCACCTGGGCAGCAGGTACAGCCCCCATTATCTTTGTAGCTGAATTATATAAATTGCCATGACTCCTCCATTTATCCAGCATTGAGGGCCGCGAGAAGGCGATTGTGGATAGCCTAAGTGCCGACCAGGATGCCGTTCACAAATTGCAATATCTTAACTTGGACGATCCCCTGTCGCTGCCCCTGGACAAGCACAAGTACATAGATAATCAGGAGGATGGTGAGTCCAAACAAGGTGGCCATCAATCCAGATTAATGTATTACTGGGATTTGCAGACACATCTATCCGCAAGTACCTGGTTGTGGGCGTTCAGTGGGTCTCTCTGGTCACCGAGAACCTGCTGAGCCATCCGTTCATAGTGCTGCGGCGGCAGTGTCAGGTCTTCAATGCCTCCAGGCGCTACCACTTGCATCCGTTCAGCCTGCTGCCCAGCATCGTGCACCTGCACAGGCGGCAGGGCGTGACCACGCTGTGGAAGGGCGTGGGCAGCTGCCTCCTGGTGCGCGGCATGACCCTGGCCATCGACGACATGATCTCGAAGTTCACCAGTTGGCCCAAGGACGTGGACAGTCGGACGACCCTGAAACGATTCGGACAGCACATTATCCTGAAGTGGTAAGCAGCCGTCTGGCTCTCTTTTTCACAAAATGTACTAACTATTCCGCCTGCAGCATAAGCATTGGCCTGGTTGTGCCCTTCCATGCCGCCTCCTTGGTGGAGACGGTGCAGAGCGACATAGCCAGCGAGAAGCCCGGCCTGTTCGATGTGTTCCGCGAGGGAAGCCTGCGCCTGTTCTACTGGAGTTCCCCGCAGAAGGGCCGCATGCTGCCGGCCTGGGCGCTGATCGGTCCCAGTGTCTCTTTCGGCATCACCAAGTATCTGTTCAACCTGGTCATCCGCGGCATCTCCTCGCGCATCATGCGGCGGCGCATAACGCTCACCCAGGACAAGCCCGGCGGCAAGATGGTCGACAGCACGCTGGAGCACCAGAACGCGGAGATCTATGCCAGCCTGATCGCCATGCTGACCACCGAGGTCATATTCTTCCCGTTCGAGACTATTCTGCATCGCCTGCAGCTGCAGGGCACACGGACGATCATCGACAACCTGGACAACGGCTATGCCGTGGTGCCCATCCTGACGAACTACCAGGGCGTCATGGACTGCTATCAGACCACCATGGTCACGGAGGGCGTTGGCGGGCTCTACAAGGGCTTTGGCGCCATGGTCCTGCAGTTTGTGGCCCACGTGGCCGTCATAAAGCTGGCCAAGTGGATTGTCAACCAGATAACGGAGGTCATCTCCAACCGGCCGCCGCCGCGGATAGTCCAGTACTATAACCTGGACGGCATTGCTGGCAACTCGGGCTCCACGACCATATCGCCAAGTGTCTCCAGCACCGAGCTGGAAGTTAACAGTGTGGGACAGAGCTCAATCGATTAGCCGCTAGTGTCCCATTATTTATGAATATTGTGTACATTATATGTTATAATTTAAATCTCGAAATGGCTAAGTTTATTTCTCAACTGAATGGGGTTAGAAAGGAGCACAGTTCAGGGTTCAGTTACCAGACACTATATCACGTTTATCCCTGTTAAACCCTGCTTGCTGAAGTCTCAGGGTTCCGACTTGAAAGGGAGATAATACATTAGAAAACAAGCTACGGAACAGGACAAGGTTACCTGGTGGCAGCATCTAATGGCAGACAAAGAAACATTTGATATTTTAGGATATTCCACATATTAAATTCATAGAAAAGGTTACAACCTTTATAGGTGTTTTTTTATTAAGTTTTTGAAGTCTAAAGTTCAGGACTTTTAAGGGGCTTAAATTAGCATCGAAATAGTTGAAAATAAAACGCCATTAGGTCAGAAAGAAATCGATTTGTATATCTAGTTTTGTACCTAACATGTTAAGATGAATTATAGTATCAAGGTAAGTTGTTAAACGTTTAAATACAATTTCAGCCACAGTTCTCACCTAAATTAACCTCAGTTAAGAAATTTTTCTTTCGGCTTTAGCAGTTCAAATTCAAAATGTTACTATATTAATAACTATATTAAATTTTTATAAACTTTAAAATAAAAATTAATAAGCTGCTTCTGCTAAATTTTATGTAGACTAGAAGTAATCCGACCAATTACCTTGGCTGAAACAAAAATAGTTATCTTAGAAACTAATTAAAAATATATTAATTCATATAAAAATAAAAATTGGCTCTTGAAAAAGTATTTGAATATTATTTACTGGGTTAATTGGTTTTTAGCTTAAACAAAACGATCTTGACACTCAAGATAAGCCGAAATTCTTTCAAAAACGCCGACTCCATTAAATTATTCATTCTCACAATGTAGTGCACATACATAAGCAATAGGAAAAGGTTGACAATTTTTAGAGTTACACCGTTAATAAATGTTGCAATGTTTGATAGTTTTATTTTAGAAATTATGTAGTATATTATATTATATATTATAGTATATTTTGATAATCCTTAATGCAAGTACATCATCCCATCTACCTTTGCTATATTTTTCAGGTTTTAAAGCTTTTTTATGACGGGTTTTGATGTTTTTCTAGGGTCTTATTTATATTTTATATATTTTGCACCAATTTTATTACCAGTGTGGGGCCCTTCTCAAATATATACTCTGATTTCTGATGATTCTTAGACTTGTTGTTAGATTTGTTGTTCTCTCCACTGCTGAGTCTGCCGGCTTTCGTTGTTTGTAACTTGAGGATGGCCAGGGTTTTCTGGAGAGCATGTTTGGGAGCTGAACGAATTCGCATATGTAAATTGGAGTGGATATATGTCACATCTTTATACATACATTACCTAAACATCGCTGTAGCTCCGTCCAAAGGCAGAAATGTATTCACTTCATCTAGGGGCTCCATCGGATTCAGATCTTCCATCGCAATCAAAGCAGAACTGTGACGCACTTGAATTATATTTAAATATATCAACAAAACATTGTGTTTAAACAATCAAATAATATTATTATACTGTGATTAATTAACAGTGGTTTTTATGACAATTAAAAATCTTAAAGAACTACACCCCTAAAGAAACAATGGACTTTTGTAACAAATAAAAGTGATGTTCTCCAAAAATAACAAATAAAGCTTCCAGGTAATATATATATTATTTAAATGGAGAGCTGTTTCCTTGATTAATATTAATTTTTTTAGGGAATGAAGGCTAACTATTCCTTGTGAAAGCTGTTCTGGGACTTGCTAAATCAAGTAATTAACTAATTAACTAACTTTAAAGCCGGATCTAGTTAACCTTCAAACCTTTTCCCAGTCGCTTACCATTCCATAATGGACTCCAACCGGAAATCGGCCAAAGTTCCGAACCAGAACCAGAACCAGGCTTCAGGGCGGAAGCGAGCCAGAGATAAGGACAAGGCTGGTCCCTCTAACCATGGTTCGTTTAATCCAGATTATATGTTCTTCGCCTATAAGGTTAAACTGGTTATGTGGAGTGTACTGGGTTGCCAGTTTGTACTTTTACCTATTCTGATTTTAATATTGATTATAGTGGCTTTGTACTACATGTACTTCTAATCGAAGTTAAGGAGGAACTATTAAATATTTAAAAGCAATAAAACCACTCGGCTTCTGGCTATTAATCTAATGATTTTATTTATTGAAGATGGAGTGCGTCGTGGGTTTGGGCGGCCTTCTGGGTGGCGGGCCACTCGCTAAACCGCACTAAAGATTGGGCGACTGGACTCGCAGGATTTGGAAGCATCGGCTACTGCGAAAGAATGCGTCCACTTGCGGTGTGTAGGAGTCCCGGGTCCCGAGTCCTGCGCCTGTGCCTGAGCCTGAGCCTGGCCTGGCCCTGTTAGGCGGTTGAGTCGTGGACAGTCACCGAACGGATGGGGATGGGGTAGGGCGGCAGGTTCCTGTTGCGAGCGGAGCCCTCGCTGTAGCGCACAATGATGGGACGATTGGGCGGCGGGGGGTTCGGCAGGGACTGATGGCTGCGGATTGCGAAGCTGCCCACGCTTGAAGCAACCTCCCCGAGCTCATCGTTGCTGAAGCAGCCGTTGACTCCAACGCAGCAAAGCCAGCCCTGGGAGAGGGCGATGAATGTGGCCACTATCATGGCCAGCAGCAGGCGGAGAATCGAGAAGAATCCGTTGTTTAGCCAGCTGGCCAGAGTGGGCAGGTGCTTCTCCACGTAGCCGTTTGTGGCCCATTCGAAGACGCTGCTCAGCAGCGTTAGCAGCGGGATCCAGAGCCACACAAGCAGGAACTCCACCATGCACACGATGATGGTCAGCTCCACCACCAGGCGCAGCAGGCGCTGGGCCCGGCCCATTCCGGAAGCCATTCCGGAAGCCACACCTCGGATGGGACGCCAGTTGGTCAGGGCCGACAGCAGGGTGACGGCGAGGAGTGTGGACGCAGCATTGGGTACGATCTCAACGGGCACAGCCTGGCTCACGGTGAAGGGACTCAGGCGGGTCAGGTGCATGAAGGTGCCGACGCCGACGATGCACAGATCTTCCATGTAACTTGCTTCCATCTCGAAAAACGAAAAGAACAGAATACGAATAATTACAAATACAAATTTTATCACAAACTTTACGAAAAACTGAGTCGAAAATTTATTTATATTCTACTGAAAATTTATTTTTCTTTTTTATTTGTACTGAAATTTTTGGGTGTTCTTTACTGTAGCTGGGCTTAGAATGAACTGAGGCTATACAGATCCCAAGGCTGGTAGCTCGATTGAAGAGTGACTGGAAGTTCAATGCCAACTAGATTGGACCATATTATTAGCCTACTAGATTGAAAATATATTACGAGTTCAGTTTTCTGCAAGATTCGGAAAGTATAGCTCTTTTATTTCCCATAATTTTTCTTCCGACTGGAATCTGCTCCGTCTTGCTCTTGGTTTTTAATGGATCTTATTTGGTTTAATTACTTGTGATTTATTTTAATTACATTGAATGGTTTTAATTCTTGCCTCTCGTAATTCTTCATCCCTGGTTCTATGAGGATTGCTGGGCATGGATACGGGAGGGGCAAAATGATGGTCCGAGCCATGATACAATAATATAAGGTACTTAGTCTCATCAGCTTTCCCGTGGACAATCAATTTTCAGCTGTCCCTCAATAGTAATCAGCGTGATTACCACTTGCTCACAGCTAGAACCCGCTGGGAATTATAGTGCAATGCAAGCGGTAAGCCCTAACCTTGAAGAGGAGAGAGCGAGAGGAGAGGGAAATATTAGGACTAAGAGGAGAGTGGAAGAAAAGAGAGGAAGCGGTAGAGAGGAACAGGAGAGAGGAAGTGGTGCCCGTCTTCAGTATTCAGCGCGGTTACCACTTATTGGTAATTATAATACAACGCAAATGGTCAGTGCAGCAATCCTACAGAAACCCCTGTATATGATTCCGCTCATGATGGAATTATATACAGTAGTTTCATCAGCTTTAATCGGGCAATACATTTTCAGCTCTCTCTTTCTCCGCTCTCTGAGCAGAAATCAATGTCAAAAATATCCTCCTCTAAAGAGGGCAGATCTCTCGATGAGACTTGATAGTCTAACAGGAGTTTATTTATAAAATCTAAAGGCTTTAGAGTTCAAATGTATGATTTATTAGGTTCTTGGTTTCCATTGGTTTCTCTTTCGAAGTAGACGGGATGAGGGTTACGTCCTCTTGACATCTCGGAATGATATGCTAGTTACCTAGGAAAATAAGAAATTAATTTCTTATTACTTACCATTTTTAATATTTATTATAAATTATTATTTATTATAAATTATTATCATTATTTGAATAGCAATTTATTTAATAATAATCTAAAACAAAATATTTATTTCAAAAACTAAAGAGAAAGCTAACTTTTTATACCCTTGCAGTCTGTAATTGGATCATTGAAAATCTATCAATTTTGATCAAATTTAAAAATATCGAAGTTAGTACCCATATTACATTTTAGTAAAATGATTTTACATGTAGAATTTTACATTTTCATATAAAACGACCGATCGCTTCTATGGCAGCTATATGATATAGTTGTCCCATCTTAATGAAATTAAAACCGTTAATTTAAAACCGTAAACAAACTGTTGTATCTGGAAATTTATTGAAATACGTTGAAAAACAGAGAATTTATAGGTTTGTTTACATTATTTTCGCCATCATTCCTATGGCAGCTATAGGATATAGTGGTCTGATTTCGTCCGACATATGTATATACTGCGTGCTAAAGAAACAAGACTAAGCTGAAAATTTCAGCCCGATAGCTCAAAAACTGTGCGTAGAAACCGACAGGCAGACGGACATGGCTAGATCGACTCGGCTAGTGATGCTGATCAAGAATATATATACTTTATGGGGTCGGAGATGCTTCCTGTTGCAAATTTCAAGGCAAAATTATAATACCCCCTGCAAGGGCATAAAAACCACCACTCTTTATGTACAACTAACGCAGCCCCAAAGTAAAACCCATATTTCGTTAACATATAATTTTATTTGTGACTGCCAGTGACTTCGAGAGTGCTTAGATGCTGGGCCAGAGGATTGGCGCCAAGCTTCAGGCATCTTCCTTCATCGGACGGGGTAATCCACTGGGACAAATAATGTAACAACTAATTTGGCCGCTGGATGGACGCTGGGTTAGACACTGTCGGGCACCTCGATCGTCGGGCGAACTCTGCCCTCAACAACAGTCACAATCTCGCCCATCGGTTCGCTCTCAGCCGTGACCACGTATCCCATATCTCTCAGGTAGCTCAGGTGAGCCTCGATGACTGCCAGCTTGTTCTGGCACTGAATGGAGAACCGCTCAAGCCGAGAGGAGAGGATCGCCTTTGAGTAGGGGATCACCTGGACGATGTTGTCGCCTTCCGGCTGGTTGATCAACACGGGCACCGCGATCTCGTCGGGCGAACTCTGGCCAACGCCGCCGAGTGGCGGTGGCTGATCTCCAACAATCGCCACAGTCTCGTTCATCCCTTCGGTCCTAGCCCGGACCCTTTCCATTTCTCTCAGAAAGCACTGGTACATCTCGATGACTGCCAGCTCGTCCCGGATCTGGTGGGAGATCCGCTCAAGCCGAGCGTAGAGGATCTCATTTGAAGGCGCCTCGAAGATGTTGACCCGTATTAGCCTGTTCTGGCCGCCGTTCTCCTCCTGGCTGGCCACCTCCTGGCTGGCCACCTCCTGGCTGACCTCAACGGACTTCTTTTCCTTTTCGCGCCGCATCGCCGCCTTCTGCTCCTTGGCCAAGCGCCTTCGCTTCTCCACACGGATCAGCTCAAAGATCAATACCTCAATAATACCGACAGTGCCCTTGGCCAGCTGCTCTAGGAACGTCTTGTTGAGCGACAGGTTGAGCTTTAACAGTACCCTGTTGTTGAAGCTCTGCCAGTTGTCCATCTTCAGGGCGATGCGGTTCCGCTTCGGGTAGTTGGCCATGTCTATCAGGCGAGGATAGTCCTGCTTGAGGATCACGGCGAGGGGCCACACATCGGAGAAGCTGCGCCGCAGCCTCTTCATGTCCCCGATGTGGTGACCGGCCAGCCACTCATTGACCTCGGCCATCTCCTCACTCTCCAGCGACCTGGCAGCGATGAAAAGCATTTCGAATTTAGAAAACCGGTACGGTAAAAACTAATAAAATGTAGTAAAAATTATACAATCTGCAAAAATTTTAGACTTGGACTTAAACTAAAGGTCTGATGTGTATGGGAATCAAAGTATAACTGAACTGAGAACCAAGACTATTCCCTAAGACTAGAAATGAAAAATCAAAGGCCACTTCGATTGGGAATTGCGACTAGTTGGAACTGTAAGAAAAGCTGAAAGGATGCTAGATTTGAGGAGAAATGGAGGAATCAGTATCTTTCACATTTCACATTACACTTTTCAAATGTTAGTCTTTCCTATTGTGAGACTTGTGTACCTGCTCCACTGTCGTCTCCTTGGAGAGTGGCATCTTCGACAATATCGTCTTCTTGCGGTTGATTCTCGATAATCGAGAGGATGTGGCTCAATTGCTCTGCGTTCTGGGATTTGGTCTTCGCAATCGATGAACCCTTTTCCAGTTACATATCACAAAAATACAATTAAAAGTTAACAACCTATGGGTTTTACTTTGTGGGTGTGATAGTTGTACATAAAGAGTAGTGGTTTTTTGCTATGAACAAAGAATAATAAGAATATAATAGGTTAGGTTTTATTCCACATCTTTCTGCGCCATCTATCGGCGGTTTAATCACTCAGCGTGAGAAGGCGCCACCTTTTGGCCTTTGCCATTTAATCAAATTTGTATCGTAAAAGTCCTTAGGTAAAGGAGCCTTACGGTATATGTATGTACGTATAAGCTTTGTCCCTGAAACATTTAAAATATCCTAAGCCGGAAGTCCTTCAAATATTTATAGAGTCTTTGCTTAGAAGTTAGCTTAGAGCTTTTATTTAAAAATAAAGTTTTAAAATATCCTAAGCCGGAAGTCCTTAAAATATGTATATTGTCTTGGCTTAGAAGTTAGCTTAGAACTTTAAGATTACAAAGAAAGTTTCTACAAATCGGAATGATACATATGTCCAGGGACTTGAACACCACACTGGCTCCACCGTGGAATATGTTATAATTTATATTATATAGTTTATAAATGGTATAATAATACCGGTTTCTTTATAAATATAAAGCAAGAAAGGACGGGGAGCTTTTAAGTTACAAAGAAAATATGGCAAGAGTTAGAGAGCAAAGCTTATAAAGCTCTCCCTTTACTCGCTTCCCTATGTAATCAATTCTCAATTTGATTTAAAACATAGTTACCTTTTGGATATTTTAGCAAGGCTTTGGCAGAAGGCAGAAAACCGAACCTAAAAAACACAAATAGAAGAATCATTTGAAAGCCGACTCCAAGGACAGCCGTTGCCATGTCGAAGCGCCAACGAGACGCCTTCGGCGCCCCGAACAAGAAGGTGGCCAAGAACAGGTTCAAGAAGCTCGTCCGCAGCGTCATCCTCAACATGCAGTGGCTGAACGAGGCCACCGAGGACACCGGCATCTCGCTCAACGTCAAGAAGAACGTGGCCATGTCGGTGCGCCAGAAGCGCAAGATCGGCATGATGACCATGGCGGTGAGTGATCTATGTCCAGTGTTCGGGACCAGGACAATCAGTAATCCTTAATCCTTCTGGTAGGAAAAATCGCTGCTGCGCACACCGCATCCCTCGCGAACCGTCGAGGACCGGAAGAAGCTGTGCAATATTGTGGCCAACCTGGCCTGCTTTTCCAAGTTCCCGCCGGTGGGTTATTAGTATTATTATTAAAATAATATTAATTATGCACTCTCCTTTCTGGCCTGGTGTCCTTGCAGAAGGTCCGTGCCCGCCTGGTGCCGTACGTCAAGTTCATGGCCGTCACTCCCGGTCGCATCATCATGAAGGAGGGCGACATGCCCATGACCATTTATTTCCTCATCGCCGGCGAGGTGGAAATGTCCAGAAATGTCTTTAACAAGGTGAGCTGTGGCTTTATTTTTACCGCTTAATTAATTAAAATCCCCTCTCCTTAGGCCACCAAGCTCTACGAGCTGCACTCGGAGGCTATTTTCGGACCCGGCGACTGCATTGGCGACATCGATGTCCTGGAGAACTCGCCCAGGACCAACACCTACGTGGCCACAAGTAAGCTTCAAGATCTTTTAATTCCTTGGAGTTCAATAACTGATAAAAATTACAGCGAACTGCGAGTTCCTGGCCGTGTTCAAGCAGACCTACGAGCAGGTCCTGCAGCCAGTGATGCATAAGCTCTGGCAGGAGAAGAAGACCGCCCTGCGCGCCCTCGACTACTTCGACTTTCTCAACGATGAGCAGGCAAGTGAACTTTAAGTCCCTTCGAAATATTCCTTGGTATGAACTCCCCTGTGATCCCAGACTGTGAATGCCTGCAAGTATGCCAACATCCAGCAGTTCGATCCTTTGGAGACCATCTACACCGAGGACCTGGGCTCCATGAGCTCCGTGTACTTTGTGCTCAGCGGCGAGTGCGTTGTCCTGCAGTGCCTCCACATGAAGGTGAGCCCTGTCTGCTTGGTAGGATTCCCACCTGATCTCTGATCCGTGCTTCCTTGCAGGTTAACGTGGTCAATCGGGAGAAGGTCTATCAGCTGGCCAAGGTGTCCAAGAAGTTGGACGTGGACGGCGGCTCGAAGGCCATGACCGAGCCGTTCTTCGATGTCCAAGAGTACGTAATGTCCAGTTCGGAGGATGAGAAGAGTCAGAGCAAGACACGGGGGGTGAGTGCCCAGTACGAGCCAGGTTGAGTGTACCTTTTGTCCCTTAATGTGTCCTTACTGAAGTGAACAGGATAAGTTGTTTAGTTTTTAGTAAGGGAACAAATTCATTTACTTTGCTCAGTTGTTCACTTTGTGGTTAATTCTGTTATTTATTCTGTTGTTCATTCTGTTATTTATTCCATTGTTTATTCTGTTATTTATTCTGTTGTTCATTCTGTGGTTCATTCCATTGTTTATTCTGTTTTTCATTCTGTTATTTATTCTGTTGTTCAATCTGTTGCTCATTCTGTTCATCATTATGCTTTTCCTTCTAGTCTTCATTCTGTTATTCACTTAGCTCTTCGTTCTGATGTTAATTCTGTAGTTCATGCTGTTATTCATTCTGTTCTTTAATCTTTTTCCCTCTGTTGTTCATTATGTTCTTCATTCTGTTGTTCACTCTGTTGTTTATTCTATTCGTTACTCTGTAGTTGATTAATTTGTTCATTCTGTTGTTTATTCTGTTGTTCATTCTTTTGCTTATTCTGTTCATTCTGTTGTTCATTCTGTGGCTCATCCTGTTATTCCTTCCGTTGTTCATTCTGTTCTTTAGTCTGTTGTTAATCCTGTTGTTCATTCTGTTGTTCACTCAGTTGTTGACTCACCTAAAATGAACTCTACCTGTAAATTGTAACCTCCAATCCCAATCTCTGACAGCTGCGCAAGATGGGCCTTAAGGAGATACAGAAGGCGTGTGCCGATATGAGGAAGCCCCCGCCGAGCCGAAGGTCCACGAAGGAGGTGGTGCGCAAGAAGTCGCGATCCCAGACCCAGGACATTGAGTTGGACCGCAAGAGTAAGCACTCAAGGAGCCTGGACCCCTACGAGCTGTACTTAACCGGCGCTGGCTACGGCGAGGGCGAGGAGGGCTACGATCTCTCGGAGGAGCTGCGCTCGAGCAGCAGATCCCAGTCGACGGTGGCCGTGTCCGAGAGCATTGCTGTCAACGTGGAGGTCGAGACGGAGGGCTCCGAGATATTCACCGCCTCCAATGGCTCGCTGCCCAGCGAGAATACCCGAACCTCGGGCGAGGAGACGGAGGCCATGGATCGCTACGAGACGCACTTCATCGACGTGGGCTCCCTGACCTATGGCGGCATCTTTGGGCTGGGCGAGAAGATGGCCCATCGCGTGATCATGGCCCGCACCACGGTCCAGTGCATCATGATACCGCGCTTCTGGCTCCTCGAGCCCGCCCAGAATCCGGGCAATGTGTGGCATCGCAAGCGCTTCTACATCGAATGCAACATTCCGACCCGGGAGGCCCTCTACAAGAACTTCCTGAAGACGCGCAAGTGGGAGAAGTTCCGGCACGACTACATCCAGAATATCCTGGACCCCGAGACGCTGATCCGCTTCACGAAGGTCGAGGACATACCCATCATCAGTCGCATCGTGGAGACCAGGGTCGAGGAGCCGCCAGCTTGATCCATTTACATTTATATTTATATATTTTCACGTTCGCAGCATTATAAAATTATTACTAGTGATTTCGGAAGGTCTTGGCACCAGAACATTTATTTTTCTTTCTTTTTTCAACTATTTTCAGACATAATTTCCCTTTTTATTTGAGTTAAGTTACCTTCTAAGGTATTTATTTCACTCAAAAGCTCAGTTTCCCCTGTGGAAAAACCCAGTTAACGAAGCCAAAGCTCCTTGAGCTTTTGGGACAGGCAGGACTTCCCCAGGCCCTCGGAGCTGTGGTGAATTAGCCGCAGGAGCAATGAGTCCTTCTGCATAAGGGGAGCGAGTGTGCAGCCAAAGCCGAGGCTTCCACTCGGCTACCTTTGAGTGGCTTCCTCGCAGGATGCTCGCAGGAGAGTCTGGAGCTGCTGCTGCCACACAAGTTCAGTTCATTACAGTTTCCAAGGATAAGCGAGACCTACGTGCTCCGGACAGCGCGCATGAACACATCGCACCTACCACAGGAATTGTCGTCTTTCGAACAGTTCGTCGTGGCCTGTGGAATATTCGCGACAGTGCGTCATTGGAATATTATTTTTTGTTGACTCTACAGAAATTGTGAAAGGATACGACGATGCCCCGGCCTAAGGACCCATCAATGTGGCACGAGTAGTATTTTTGTTTACCTTTTTTTTTAAAGTTCGAAGCAAACTCAAACAAAAGTGCAAGTGTGGCAATCGAAGGCCAGGGATAACGCCAAGCCAAGCCAAGCCAAGTCAAGTCAAGTGATTTATCCATCTCTCAACAGTCTGAATTTCTCGAATGGCAGCCAAAACACTAGCGGATACGGGGTAAGTGAATCAAGTGGCAGATCACCTTCATATTCCCAATTAAGTCTCATAATAAAGGCCTTAATTAAGTCACTCAGACATCCTTCAGCTGTCGCACTAAAAGTCAAGGATTCTGTGAGATCACTAGTGAGCTTGTACCTTTGCCGAGAGACATAAAGAACATTTTTATTATCGACTTTTAAGTCTGGAACATTGGCTTTCCGGGGCAAACTTCCAAGGTATATTGCTTTAGTTGGCTCAACTTCAATGGCCGTAGTAAAAAGCCAACTAAGAACTATAAAAGCTAGACCCACCGCACTCTTTTGGCTTATCCCGTAGACATAGGTAACGATTTTAGCTGGCCAAGAAATAAAATCAAGCTTGTCACCGCCGTAATTGTGTCCTGGCAAAGTTGTAAATTGGTTTTGTCGGAGAAAATCTCAAAAACAAGCGTTCTGTCCTTCAGGTTGGCGGGAGGAAGGGCCTCTGCCACATAAGGGTTCTCACTCACAAAACCCAATCAAAACAATCGAAAAGTAGGACTTTTTTTAATTGCAAGGTCCAGGCAGGGGCCCACTCGACCATGGAGTTCTTAATTGTTTGACATTGTCCTCTGGCCTGTAACTATTCCAGAGAAAGTTTAATTTTCAATGTATTTTTTTAATTACTCAAGTGGGCATGGGTTGATCTAAGATATATTGAGGGGAGTAGTAGGATTTATGGTGTTGCTTAAAACGGTTTAAAATTTATTCTTTATTAAGAGGTAAGCCATGATAGGAATTTTTATTAAAAGGGGATTCATAAATTATCTAGGTCAAATATTGTGATTTATAGACATTACCCATTATCACTTTATCTTAAAAATAAAAATATAACAGCAGTTAATCCATTTCAAAATGAATCTATTTCAAATTGAAGGTTTCCATTTTATAAAAATTAGACAACTATATCATAAAGCTGTAATAGGGAACGTTAGGAAAATAATATATAAATCAAATCAACTTCATGGTTCTTCAACATTTACGATTATTACTCGGGAGATAGTTATAATAATTATTTATTTATTTTATTTTATACCAACAAAACAAGTTACATTATCTTATAGATTAATTTAAAATCTACCTTTTTATTTTTATCAAAATCTAACTACTATTTCATATGGCTGCCATAGACGGGATCGCTTAATTTAGGCCAAATTATTAGATCAATAAATTATTAACCCCTGTAATTCAACTATTTTATTTTATATATTTTATTATTTATATCTATTAATTTCTTTTATATACCAGTGTGGCAGGGATAAACTAATATTTATTATTATACCACTTAGTCAAAATATGTTTCCCAGCATAAAAACAACTTTGAATATATTTTTATTTAAATATTTAAATTTCTCCGGGAATAAGTATCATCTTAAAGCCACAAGTAGACAGGGAAAACAAACAGAGATAATGCATAAATACAACAGGGGCAGGCATAGGACAAATATGAAATGAGAAAATAACAAGCAGGACAAAGGGAATGGACATAGACCCCACAGAGAAACTAATAAATAAACACAAACACTCAGTGTCTACTCTGGAAAAACAGAGAAGCAAAAATGTCCCCACTTCAGCGTGTAACAACTTGGCTAAACATAATAAAGAGTTCTCTGCAGAGTTTTCTACAGAGTAAATTAGAAAATAAAACTATTGAATGGCCAGTTCTAATCAAAAGTTCTGTCCCAAACAATTACTTATTTAGTTTTATTTTTATTTTAACAAATTAAATCTAGTATAGAATACTAAACAGGAAACTCCCATGATTAAGTATGAGCAAACTGTAGCGAAATAAATGTTCATAGAAATGGCGTTAAAAATCCCTTTAGCATTACGTGCTTATGCTTTTTTTCAAATTATCATAAAATAACAAATTAAATGAGTTATTTGCATTCCCCCTCGACACAAAGGGTGAGTTTTCAGCAAGGGTTGGAAAATATAAAAGAAAACCCAAGGAGTTATAACATACTTAGGCGCGTTCTCACACAAGTGCTGGCTTCAGCCATTTTTAACCATTAAAATAAATTGTACAGAACAAGAAATAACCATATATATACGAGTTTATATGGTTATATGCATTATGTATTTTATTTTCATTAAAAATATATATTTTGGCTTACATTTTTTGAAATATATTACGTATACGACGCATGATTTCCTGCTTTCCCAGCCTCGGGACACAACGAAAACGTAACTCGGCCTGAAAATAAAGCACGTCGGTTTAAGGAAGTGTCACCAGGCGAAGCACAACATGTTCGCTGAACGGTGACAGGTACATTTGAGCATCGAGAATGGCTTGTGGGGCTTACCTAATAAATGCATTAAATCAAAAGGGAATAACTAACAGGATTATACAATTATATAGAAAAAAAAGGGCACAGAAATTGAATCAAACTTTAAAGAGGTTTAAAAACAATGATTTACAATTTTAAAATAAAATTGCTATGAAACAAACAGAGACAATGCATATATGTTTACATATATGAAAAAATAAAGAAAAATTATTTGAGCCAAACTTTAAAGAGCTAAAAACACTCTTTTAAACTAAAATTAAAATACAGTCTTTCAGCTTACTCATTATTATTATAATTTATCATTCGTTTTTAGTAATTTTAGTGGTACTGCCAAAGGTATAAGGCTTTAAAAACAATATACAATCTCTACAAACAATAATTAAACATTTTTAAATACAATTTTTAATACAGTTTATTAGCTTTCTTATTATTATTATCAATCATTTTTAGTATTTTTAGTGGCACTGCCGATGGGATGAGGCTCCGCTAAACCATAAAAAAGAATAATATAAATATATATTGAAAAATGAAGAAAAATAAATTAAACCAAACTTTAAAGAGCTAAAAACAAGCTTTTAATCTTTACAAATAAAATTAAAATGCAGTCTTTCAGCTTACCTATTATTATTATTATTTATCAATCATTTTCAGTATTTTTAGTGGCACTGCCGAAGGGGTGAGGCTCCGCTAAATCATCGACCTATCGATCACAGCGGCGGAGTTATCGGCGTTCGGGACTAAAATGATGGTTTCTGATTTCTATCGAGCACAATCCGTAAGCCACGTACCCACGTGCAAAGGATGAGGCGTCCAAAAGGATATTGGGCACTATCATCAGCATCGAGCGCGGCCCAGACGGTGCCACTATCCTACTCAAGACTCCTCCGGCTGCTGGCCGTAGTCTCAGTAATTGGATCGCAATTTCATGACGTGCTATGTGAGTAATTGCTCTTTAATAAAAATAAATAAATAAATTTCCATTTAATAATATAAAACCCATTAAAAGTAAGATGATAGCCTCACTTTAAGCATTATTCTTACATTAAATTAATCCCCCAACATGGGAATATGGATAGTAAATTCACCTGGGAGTTAGCCCAGAAATAAGTCGAAATATTATTATTATTAATGGCCCTCCCACAGGCCTTGCATCCGTTGAACCCACAGCAGCAGGAGCAGGAGCAGGAGCAGGAGCAGCATCAGCCACAGCCAGTCCGCATCCCAGCAGCGCCGACAGCTACTTTTTTGATGACTATAACGCAACGAGGACGACTTCATCAACCGCTGGTTATCCGGCGACAGGAGGCTCCAGCACCGCCGCTCTCTCCTCCTCCCTGGACCAATCCCAGTCCCCAATGCCGGCCGAGGTGGCGGCGGCGGCGGCGGACTTATCACACTTCGCCATTACCCCGGGAGTGCGGCAGGACAAGGCTTCCGTGAAAGCGGCGGGAAGCAATGAGATTAGCAATAGCACGCCAATCAAAAATTTAATTACTAGCTTTGGGCGCCCGGCCTTGGTAGCTGACCAGCAGCAGCAGCAGCAGCAGCATCAGCTCCCGGGCCCCACCGCGGCAGTGGCAGTGGCAGTTGCAGCAACAACAACAACGGCAACAACAGCAGCCCTGGCGGCAACCCTAAAAAGTGCCAGGAGCACCATTAAGCAACCCATCGATTCCACGCGCTCCAGGAACCATTGGACAGTGGGTGGTGGCGGTGGTAAGTCGGGGGCCAAGGCCAATGTGGGAGCTGGCTTTGCACTGGCAAAATAAAAGAGGAAAAGTGGTTAGGAAATTACCTAAGAAAATTAAAAGGGTAGAACAAATATTTTAAGGTACCTTTCTTTTCAAGTAAAAAACGTTTAATATATAAACAAATTAAAAATTATATACATATTTAAAATGAATTGAAAAATTTTACTTTTTTAAAACTTAAAGTCCTAAGAATTCCTTAAGGTTGCTATTGTTTAACGAATTAGAAAACTATTATCATCAGTCCTTGCTTAACTTTGACTTTATTCATTCTCCGAAGTTCATAGTTGGGAATTATAGTCTCGCAAGGGGAGATTAAACAGACTTTGAACTGCTTGAAGGTATTAATTTTATTATTATTATTATTATTATTATTTAAGAACTTAAAGATTTAAGCATTCAAATATCATTCCTCACTTTACTTGGAATTTACTCAGTCTTCAAACTACTTGGTTGGGAATTATAGCCATGCAAAGGGAAGAAAAACTCCAAGCTTGTACAGATTGTGAACATCTTAAAGCTTCTAAGTTCTAAGTTATTATTATTATTTGTAGTAACTTCGAGACTTAGATCTTGTATCATCAGTCCTGAGTTTATTTTGACTTCACTTAGTTAATATAATAACTACATAGTTGGGAATAATAGCCTCGCAAGGGCAGCTTGAGGTAAATAATTTTCTTTGCTCACTTTCCATGTAATTTTCACCACCTCCAAAGTACCCCTTTATTTTTTCGAGTGCTCCCCCCTGCTTAATATTTTCGGAATCCTCATTACACGCACACTCTCTCCGCAGGATCCGCTGCTCGTGACACGGAACGACCCCGCACCTTCCGCAGCAAGCACCACCATGAGCACCACTGGGGGCCATTCTTCGAGGAGCCCGTCAGCTCGGGCGCCTCGGGCGAGAACCTCGTTTCCGCCGTGCACTTGTTTACGGAAGCGGTGCTCAACTGCCGCGTCGGTATGCTCAAGGACAAGACGGTGGGTATCCTTTTTTTTAGCTTGGATTTATGATTAAGTCCTGGCAACACAAATAATAATATTTTATTGGCTTCAAAAGTCGCTTTGGGGTATATTTATGGAAATATTATTTACCCTCTGACTCTGCCAGGTCATGTGGGTGAGACGGACCAGCGAAAAGGTTTCTCTGCTCACCGTTGGCAACGTCACCTACAGCGGCGACCCGAGGATTCGGGTCAAGTTCCAATATCCGAACAACTGGCGGCTACTGATTAATCCCACGCAGACTGAGGACGCCGGAATTTACATGTGTCAGGTTTCCACTCATCCGCCGCGGGTCTTCACCACCAACCTAACCATACTGGGTGGGTTTTGATCTCTAGGAAGATCCTTCTGGATGTTTTTATCTCAAATTTCTTAAACAGAACCCCCGCTGAGGATAATCGACGAGCATGAACGGGACGTCGGGGATCGCTACTACAAGTCCGGGAGCACCGTCGATCTGCAGTGCCAAATATCTAGAAATTTCTTCCTTAAGGAACGCTACACCATCCTAAAGTCGACCGAATCTGCGAAGGGTGGCGTCCATAAACTGTATAATGAGTCGAGCGGCGAGCCAAATCTTTTGGGCAACGCCAGCCAGGCACAACTGAAGCTCTCGGGCCAGGAACTGGAGAAGTACTTTAGTAAATTTATCACCTGGACAAAGGACGAGGAACCGCTCCAGGGACTGACCAACAAGCGCTCAAGGTATACATAAAACCAAGAAATGTGATATTATATTTAATCAATAAATTTCTATTGAATTCTTTAATGTAATTTAAATATTTCTTTAGCATTTCCGATAAGTGGCTAACTAGTCGAATCTCGATTGAAGATGCCAAGCTCTCAGACAGTGGAAACTATTCCTGTTCCCTTGGCAGACTGTTTACTGTAATTGTCCAAGTACAAGTACTCACAGGTTCGACATTTCCCAGGATCCTTTAAATTCGAAACTCGTTCTACAGCTTGAAATATGTATCTTTATAGGGGAACTACCCGCGGCTGTCCAACACAACATAGCATCCAGACCCCAGATCTGTTCACTTGCTGCGCTCTTGGTTTTCCTCCTCGTCCATATTTCTCTACACTTGGCGAAAAACTGAAGATCGCAAATTTAGAACATTAATGTGACGAATGTTTGACATGACATATTGAAGCCATTTGATTTTCGCAAATAATTTACTTAGTAAATATTTGGGATAAAGGGCATATCGGGGTGTAAAAAAAAAAAAAAAAAAACTGAAGTATGCAGTTTTAAAGTTGGTTATCGGAGGGCGCTTTTCCCAGAAAATAAAAGTATATTTTTAGTGTGAATGATACATTTCGAGTTTTTTTTTTTGTAGTCGAAATTAGGAAGATTTGAAATCAATATTTGGAAGCGCTACAATTCGATGCAGTATTTTATTTAATTTCAAAGATTTTCTTGAAAAAAAAGCCAATAAATCAAATATTCCTTTGAATCTGATAAACCCTTTATCAGATAATGCCAAACATATTGAAAATTATCAAAAGAATTTCCAAAAATAATACACAAATACATTTGGAATATATCTTGCATCAAACTGTGGCGTCTTCTTAGCTTGACTTTCATGAAAGACGCTAAAACCAATTTGCGGAAAATCCCCTTCCTATGACCAACTGAGAAATATGTACTTGGAAATGAATATTGCTTAATGTCCTACTTTTTTGTGTATCTATAATGTATCTAAGTAAGATATCGAAAATAGACAAACCAACAACACCCTACAGAGTAATGGGATTCCTTTTACCAATAAAACTTGACCATTGGCCTTTTTTTCTGAATCTTTTTGAACACACAATGTTTCTGGTTTCTCTATATCGTGATTACAGGCCAAACCATTTATAATTTAACAACTTTACATTCGTCTAGGATCCAAATCGAAACTAAAACTTTAACAACAATTTTGTAAAAAGTCCAATATATCAGTTATGCCCAAAAAAATTAAATGAGGCCCGCCAAAAACTTGAGCACTACTTTAAATCGTAATTAATTTACTTAAATAAAATATACAAAATTAAGGAATGAAAGTTTTACAAATTCAGTGAGCTTAAACAATATTTTTTTCGTATTTACTAAGTTAGAAAAATGTATAAAAATTTTACGATTTGTGTTTGATAGTTCTGTAAATATAAAATAATATTTGTAAGTTACGAATGTAGTTATATTTTCACTTCCGTTTCTAATTGTTCTTCAAAACCCAACCAATGTTGATTATACATTAAGTTCTTAAATATATACATGGTATTATTTGGGAAGGCCATCTACACTAGGATCAATGCATACGATGCCTGCCTACGGAAAAGAAAAGTTTTGTTAAACTACACTCAATGTATTATTATTAAACGAGTAAATCAAAAACGATACTTTCAAATATACGAACCATTAATATAAACTATGGAAAGCATTTATTTTTCTCTAAACCTGTGGAATATAACGAAAATGCAAGCTTTAACGTTTCGAAATAAAAAGCTTTAAGCAGTGCGTACTGTAGTTATCGATAGAAACCGCCATATGCGCTTATCGAACCAGCTCCAACTGTTTGGTGGGGCTTCCACTGAAGTAGCGTTGTTGCGTTTTCGGAAAAGCCAAATTAGTTTAGCATCTGTAATATATTTTTATTTACGGTTTATTTTTATTTACGGTTTTTTCTTAATTTTCTGTCTATCAGAGCTGCTGATGATTATTTATTGAACATTTTTAAGAACCAAAACAAAAAACAGCTGTTTTCCTCAAACACAAACCGCATTAACGCCCCCAACCTGAGGACTCTGCATTATTGTTATCGATAGGCACTATCGACGGTTAGTTCGTTCGATCTGGTTCAATAACGAACTACACAATTATTATTTATAGGCCACATTTTTTTGTTTTCTTTTAACGTTAGCATTTCGTTTGGATCTTATTATTTTAGTTTTTTGATAACACCGCAACGACATATAGAGTGAGTGCGTACGCCTACTGAGGGTAACTTCGCTCCGCTGCCACTGGAAATAGCGTGCGGAGATTGTTTTTCGGCGCAGCTATATACATAAATATGGATTTGGATTTTCGCAGTGGGCGGGATTTATTTGGGGCGGGGGTCAGGTCTGGAAGGACAACGTTAAGCACCCCAACCGCCGGCGCAATTTTGCACGGGCAAGTGTGACTCTGACTTCACCTTGACTAAAGTTCACGCGACAGGCGGCGGACCGGAGAGAGCACAGTGGGAACGGGAACGTAATGATAACAGTGACACCGACACCGCTAACCAGTCGCCGATTCTTTGCAGTTTCCGTCGCACAATCACTGCCCGCCTCCTCCCTGCATCGCTGCACAATTCGGCAGAGAGATCTCCGCATCGAAAATGTTGAAGCTACGTAACCTCCTAGCCGTCGGCGGCAACAACAGCAACCACAGCGGGCTGCTCGCTGTCCGGTAAGACAAACAAGACAACAACAAGCATATTCAAAACAGCCACAGCTGTGTCTATATGTGTGGGCATATATACCTTTAATATATATGGTGTATGGTGTATATATGTGTATGGAGAACATAAGGTCGATTCCAGAGATATGGGGTTACTTGATTTTTGTGGGATAAAGTGGAAACATAATTGATTGGCCACTTTTCTAAGGAAAATTCGGATAATTTTAGGCTGAAAAAATTAATGAAAATATAGTAGAAATATCTACAAAATAAATATATATCTAACGAGGTTAGAATATGGTGAAGATTCCTATATTTGCATATGAATAATAGTCATTTCTTACATTTATTTTTAATATTGCTAGAATCCACTTGTTTTTACCATATTTAAGGTCCTGGAAGATCGCAATATTTGCCATTTTTTATATCTCAACAGTTTTGTTTTTAATTTCCAGTTTTTAGGCCTGCAAATATGATCTATTCAGTTCTAGGGTTCCATTTCTAGTATTAATATCCACAAAAATCTTTAATTCAACCTTAAATATAATTTATATATTTAATTTGGTAACGTTTTCCCCTCATAAAATTCTTCTTTCTACAATATATCACCCATATCCACGTATGCAGGCTGCCTAATTAAAAATATACAATCTCTGTCCAGATATGAGGGCTTCTGAAGCAGCCTAAATATATGTATCTGTTCGATAAAGATAAGATTATGGTTCAAAAAGGGAGCGGGAGCCATTGAGAGATTGCCTAAAAATGATCAAAGTTCGGTTAAGAGTTTAAAATCCAAATTCTTCTATATTATTTTCCTTTAGTGCCCTTTCGACCACGGCTACCTGCAAGGACTCGGAATCATGGTTCTCGAAGCTGCTTGTCCGGAAAATAGAGCCAACCAAGGAGCCGCACAGTCGCATGCTGAGCGACAAGGAAATCATATATGCCCTGCATACCCACAATGTCAGGCCCGATTCCATGAGCAACTATCTTAATAACTAGTAAGTAGAATACAAAAATTAATAACTAATTAACCTAAATCCTTAATCTAATTTGCAGCAAAACTACTGTGGCTTTAATCAACGATAAAAAGGCAAATCTCTCCTGCGATCTGGTGGCATCGTGGACCGTGCAGGTGGGCGACATGGATCAATGCCTGCACCTGTGGCGGTACACGGGAGGCTTTGAGAAAATCGACCAGGCCAAGGAGGACCTGTGGAACGATCCGGAGTATCTCAGCTTGATGCACGAACGCTCCAAGTTCCTGCGCTCCCGGCACTTGCAATATCTCTTGGCCTTCAGCTATTGGCCGCAGATTGCCAGTCGTCCCGGCAAGAATATCTACGAAATGCGGTATTTATATATATTTCTTTTACTTATTCATTTATTAAATATATATTTTTTTGCAGCTCCTATCGACTGACCCCGGGCACCATGATCGAGTGGGGCAACAACTGGGCCCGGGCCATTAACTATCGCAAGCATAACAACGAAGCATTCGCCGGTTTCTTCTCCCAAATCGGAAGGCTGTACAATGTCCATCATATTTGGTGTAAGTATAGAATCCCCCTTTTAAGGCCTTTCCTAATTCCCTAATTAATTCCCCCAACAGGTTACAAATCTCTGCAGGACCGCAAGGAGACCAGGGAGGCCTCCTGGCGCACCCCCGGCTGGGATGAGTGTGTGGCCTATACGGTGCCCCTGATCCGCGACATGCATTGCCGCGTCCTGGCCCCCACTGAGTTCTCGCCCACACAGTAAATGGACAGCAAGGTGGACTGTTTCTATTCGCGATCTGGATAAAAACTTGCTGTGAAACGTCGCGAGTTATATTGTACATAATGCCAGCCACCCATTTAATCATTTTAGTGTTCTTTTAGTATACAATTAAGGTCAAAGTGGACATTTTTCCTCGATTTGTACATGCCTCCGGAACTATATTATGATCGATCTTCTGTGTAATGTGTACGATTAAGCACAACGTTTGAATTTAACCCAAAAAAAATCTATTTTTTGTTAGTATAAAGAATAAAGCTATTATGAAACTGTTACATAAAGCTGCGCTATGCATAACATTGTCAAGAAAAAAGCAAAGAAAGTCGAAGAATTTATTCTAAAGGGTTGGAAGCTCTTGAAATTTCCCATTAAATAAAACCTGAACGGAGGCAGAGCGGTCTGAATACCAAAAATAAACTAAAAAGCTTGATTCAAACTCCTTTTAGAGTCGAATTTAGAGAGGATATACTCCAAAAGCTGCTGATAATAGAAAGGGATTAAGATCTTCCTACTTTTCTTCCTTTTCTGTACGAGTATTTCTACACCCAAAAAAATATCCAAAAGCTTTACCTTTCTTCACGTTGTCTTCAAAATATACTCAAGCAGTATAAGGAGCTTTGTATAGATTTTATACTAATAATATCAAATCCATACTCAATAGTATAGTTTTTATACTCCATAGTTTCATTTGTGTATTTTTGAGTATCAAAAATTCACGTTACCTGGAATTTAGTAATTTTATGTTTGTCGCCTTGGTGATTTTTCTCAATTCTTGGTGCAGTATAGTTTTAATACTTTCGTAGTATTAAATAAATAAGCATCTTATTAAGAAACTTTCAATACTCAAGAGTATAGAATTCAGTACAGTTTCTATGACAATTCTTTTTTTTTTTGCTGTGACTACAATATACAAATTTACTCGGTTTTATAATGAAACTAATATTTTATTCAACAACTTGGACACTGGATCAACAAAAGAGTATGCCATACACTATATAATCGTTGATAAAGCTTAAAACCAAACCAATCAAGTCAAAATAAAATGAAAAAACAATCTTTTTAAATAGTAATTGGTCAGGAAATGCTATATCTTGGGATATATTCACATCCTCTGACTTTTTGGGCTATACAATAGCTCTATTTGGGAGTGTGGATTAAACAGTAATAATAATTCTTATATATTAACAAAGCGTGTTAGCCAAGGACACTAAATGCCATTTACTTATGAGTTTGCTTTAATAATTAAGTTCAAGCTCCTGCCTAGCCCGTCTTCTCGGCCTGCTGAGAACTCTTGGCCGTCTTCAGGTGCTTCTTGCCCACCAGATGCTGCTGCAGGGTCGTCACATGGTTCATCATCTTGTTGCAGTCCTTGCAGTAGTACAGGCCAGTGGGCGTGCGATACAGGAGCAGATCTATGCCATCGGGATTGTCGGTAGTCGGTGCCGGAGCTGGAGCTGAAGATGGCGACACATCCGGCGGCAGCCTGACATCCAGCTCCTGTCCTGCATTGCGAAGATTGCTCTGGTGCCGGGCCCCGTCCAGGTGCATCTGCATTTGCTTGGCTGAGGTGACGACTATTTTGCAGAGGCTGCACGAGCGTTCCTTGTCCTCATCCCCGGCGGGTTGCTCTGCTGCTCCTTCTTCTACAGCTCCCGGTGGTGCTCCCGCTAGTGCTCCTGTTGCTCCTGCCATTTCTGCTCCTCCTCCTGCTGTCCCGTCTTCAGCTGACCCCGCCTCGGCCTTGAGGAACAGCGACCCGATGCCATACCGCGTGTCCATGTCCACCTTTGGCTCGAACTTGGTGCCCGTTCGCACCCACTTGCCGGTGGCGTCGTAGTAGCCGGCACCCGAGGGCCGCGAGCGCTTCTGCTCCACCAGCTTGTGCTTCCGGCCCATGTAGTGCTGGCGGGCGTGGGTGGACGAGGTGAGATCCAGGTCGCACAGGTCGCAGTGAAAGGCGTTGGGGCCGCTGGGGCCCTGCTTCAGCAGCCGCTTCACCGGCGGCGCCTGCAGGCCCGCGTCCGTATAGTTCTTGGCCAGCCAGGCGCTGATGTGCCGGTCGTGGGCCTTGGACTCGTAGTGGTCGCGGGCGCACTTCATCGAGGTCATCTGCGCCTTGCACAGCTCGCAGGACAGCGGCCCGATTAGTCGGTTCAGCTCGTCCGGATAGCTCTTGTCGCGTCCGGGGAACATGGCCAGGGCCTTGCCATCGTCAGCTCCAGTGGTCTCTCCGTTGGTCTTCCGCTTCGGTGGCCTCGGTTTCGCTGGGGGCTCAGCACCAGTTGCGGTGCTCTGTTTGCCGGGTGCCAGGAGCCGCGGGTTGTCAGCCACAATCACTGGCGGTGGCGGTGAAGAAGCTCTCAAAGGTAGGTCCATGGCTTCCTTTGGAGTGGCTCCCGTGGCCAGGTGCGGTATGTGGTAGCCGCTGAGATTGCCGGGGGAGCTCATGTCGTCGCAGGAATCGAACGAGAGATGGAGGTTGCCCCCTCCTTTGCGAAGTCGGACGCATGCGTCAAAGAAAACTTAAAACAGCGACGATTTTGATCGATCTGGTATTTTTATTCGGTATTAATTCGTAAAATATTGGAAAAAGCTTTGTTTTAAACGAATTTTAGGTAACTTCAAGATCTTTGAGCTCTTTTAAATATTCCGAATACTCCTAATTTTATTTTCGGTTTGAAATCGATTTCATCTAGGTTGTTTTGTTAAAAAAAAAAAAAAACCTTATATACTTTAATTTGTTTTATTGGCATTACATTTAATTTAAAACTATTACGAAAAGTTTGTACAAATAACCAACCAATTAATGTGAGTGTTTGATAATTATAAATAATAATGTATTATTATTTTAAATAAATAAATTGCCCGCAACGGATTTTATAATTCTAACATTTTTTTAACAGCGCCAAATGTTTGTTTAATCACATTTCTCGCCATCGTGGCTTGGTCACACTGCAACCGATTGGCGAGCACATTGAACCAAAAAGAATTGTAAACATCCAAAAGCATGCATAGGCGCAAAACCCCCAAGACTTTAAGCAAACCCCCGCCCATCCAAGGGCCAGCTAAGAAGACTGTTCCCGTGGTGGAAGCAACACAGGATTTGGCACAGTCGTTTGACAACGACAACGCCGTGCAGTTCGAACTGGAGCTGTGCTGGTGCGTCCAGCAGCTGCAGAATGCCCTCAACGGCGGCAAACTGACCCAGAAACTTGGTAAGCAATAAACTCCAGTTAGCCGCTCAGCATTTCTAACCTTTCCTTTTAGCCGAGGACACCGCCAAGAACCTAAAGATCCTGACCAGCTCCACGGCGCCGCTCATCCGCAAGCGACAGGTGATGAAGCTATCCATGGGCGATTACCGAGCCAAGATGCAGCAGGAGGAGAAGAAAATGATGTTGGGTAGGTGGACGGCATAAGTCTAAATGGGTTTTGGATGGAAAACCCCACAAGAATCATCGGTATTAAATACTTAAATATTTAATCCAGAAAAACCTGACCTACCACCGAATCATTCCAGAGATTACCAATAGAAGGCATCTTTTCTTTGTTAAATGAACACTATTGTTACTGAAGCTACCTAATAAACTTACTCATAAACGTACTATCTTTCTGTTTCCCAGCTTCCAAGCAAGTCAAGTTTACACCTGCCGCCGAGGCCGCAAAAAAGTCGAGCTTCGTGAAGAAGTCTGCGCTCCTGACATCTGGAAATGATTTCCGTTTTGACTTTGCCGAGCCAGCCGCTGACGACAATGAGAACCAGGCCGCATCTCAGCCAGTTCAGGCCTCTAGCTTGCCACAGAGCAGCGCCGCAGGAACACCGTTCAAGTTTAACTTTTCCATTGAGGAGGAGTCGGCGGACAACATTAACTTAGGTGGCTTGAAGCTGAAATAGGATAATTACGTTTTTTTAAATAAATAAATAAATAAATAAAGCAAAAAGCCAATACAAAAATCTCGGGTACTAATATACATAGGTATAACTCTGTTGCAAGTAGGCCATGAAATCTAGCAAATTTTCCAAATTTCCAATCGTAGTAGCCTTTGACTTTCCATTTGTAGCACCTTAGGGAGCAGTCCCCGTTCTCAGTTCAGTTATACTTGGATACTCAGACACAACGGACATTTAGTTTAAGTCGTTTGCCAACAACCAAGTCTCAAAATTTTTTCCAAAAAATATTTTTTGTATACTTTTTACTAGTTTCTACCGACCGGTTTCTCATCGCGTACGCATACGAATATTCTAAATTATGCACTACATTTGTGTACGGTTGCTGAACAGCGAGGAGATGGCTGAGGTCGATCAGTGGTTCCGCGGACACCACGTCGACATTGCTAGGATGCGGCGTGAATTCTCCGATGTGTGGCCACTCGCCGAGCTCCTCAAGGCCGACTATCCTCGCCTCGTCAACATGATCAATTACCCCAAGCGGCTGCGCATTGCTCTTAAGATGGAAAACTGGGAGACCTTCAACTTCAAGGTGCTCACCAAGCTAAACCTGTCGCTCAACAAGACGTTCCGAGAGCAGCTGGCCAAGGGTACTGTCGGCGCCATTGAGATATTAGTATATGAGCTGATCCGTGTGGGGAGGCGTCGAGGCTTGGCCTCCTTCCAGAGGGCGCCAGTGAGTGGCGAGGGCGCTGTGACCAACAAGGAATCGGCAGAGAACCAGAACGATCAGAACGATCAGAATGAGAACCAGAACGAGAAACAGGATGAGAAACAGAATGAGATACAGAATGAGATACAGAATGAGATACAGAATGAGAAACAGAATGAGAAACAGAATGAGAAACAGGACGAGAAACAGGACGAGAAACAGGACGAGAAACAGGACGAGAAACAGGACGAGAAACAGGACGAGAAACAGAACGAGAAACAGATCGAGAAACAGAACGAGATCCAGGACGAAAACCACAATGAGAACCAGAATGAGAACCAGAATGAGAACCAGAATGAGAACCAGAATGAAAAACAGAATGAGCAACAGACTGAGAACCAGGATGAGAACCAGAACGAGAACCAGGTCGAGAAACAGGATGAGAACCAGGATGAGAACCAGAACGAGAACCAGAACGAGAACCAGAATCAGAACCAGGATGAGAACCAAATCGGGAACCAGGTGGAAGAAGGCGGCGCCGAGACCGTGATGGTTAACCAGCAAATTGGGGACGGCATCGCCCAGGTGCCCTCAAAGTTTATCTCCTACGAGCGCTATGAGCGGATCTCCCGAGAGTGCCAGGCCAAGGACAGTACCATCTTGATGTACCAGAGCCGACTGGCCCACCTAGAGGAAATGGTCCAGGCTAAGACAAGCCGGATGGACGAAATTCTGAATATTATTGACACTCTACCGCCAGCAGTCGCCCTTGGCCAGCGTGCGCCAGATAATAAGCTCGAGGATCTGCCCCAGGATCTGCCTGAGGATCAGCCCGAAGATCTGCCTGAGGATCAGCCCAAAGATCTGCCTGAGGATCAGCCTGGGGATCTGGCTGACAATCAGCCCGGAGATCTGCATGACGATCAGCCCGAGGATCTGCCTAAGGATCAGGCTGACGATCAGCCTGACGATCAGCCTGACCATATGACCGACGAGCAGACCGACGATCAGCCCGAGGATCTTCTTGGGGAGCTGCCTGGGGATCTGCCTGAGGATCTGCTTGGAGATCTGTCTGGAAATCTGCCTGTAGATCTGCCTGTAGATCTATCTGAGGATCTGCCTGGAGATCAGATCGACAATCAGACCGACGATCAGCCCGAGGATCTTATTGGGGATCTGCCTGGAGATCTGCCTAAGGATCTGCCTGAAGATCTGCCTGAGGATCTGCCTGAGGATCTGCCTGAGGATCTGCCTGGACATCTGGATGAGGATCTGCCTGTAGATCTCCCTGAGAATCTGCCTGAAGATATGCCCGAGGATGAGGCCCAGAGCATGAGCATCTAACCCAGCATCCATCCAGCGGGCCACATTGTTACATTGTTTATTTGTTTATGCGGATCACCGTTGTGATCCCTCCAGTCGAGTTAAAAGGGAAGATCGATGAAGGAAGAAGCCTGAAGCTTGGCGCCAATCCCCTGGCCCAGCAAGTAAACACTCTCGAAGTCAATGGCAATCGATGAACCCTTTTCCAGTTACATATAACAAAAATAAAATTAAAAGTCAACAATTTTTGAGTTTTACTTTAAGCCTCCTACACCTAAAAAAATCGTTACAGAAACTACCATTGTTACATAAATTCTATACTCTTGATTTCTTATTAATTTGATACTGCGAAAGTATAAAAACTATACCAATCTGCACCAAGACTTGAGAAAAAACACTAACGCGACAATAAGAAAAGCACTAAGTTTCAGCTAACGCGATATTTTTTATGTAGATTCGTATGAAAATACACAATTGAAACTATTGAGTATAAAAACTATACTATTGAGTATTAATTTTATATTATAAAGTATAAAATCTATACCAAACTCGTTATACTCCTTGAATATATTTTAAGACAACGCGTAGAAAGGTGTATATGCACTTATAGGGTATCCTTAATAACTGGAGCTTCCTTAAATGTTTATAACAATCAACAGTTTTATTTTGCATTGGTAAAATACATACTATAACATCTATTTAGTCGCATAATAAAAACATGTACTAAATACAAGAACACAATCACTTTTAGCCTATCGTTCGGTTCGGAGTTCTGGCCCAATCACATCGGGCACAGCCTGAGTTGGATTGCGAGGACGTCTCCCCTCAGGTACGCATTGAAGGATTCGCCTGCTCCTTGTGATGAGGCGGTCGGGGTGGCAGCTTGAAGGGCCTCACATACTTGATGTTCGTCTTGAGGCAATGTGGCATAAGATGGGCGGGTAGCAGGCTGCGCAGGAAGATGTGGGTTAGGTAGCCGGTGATGCCCCAGATGCGGTAGTGATCCACCACGAAGACGGGGCCACTGTAGCCGGTGCGGAACTGCGTGTGCCGAGTGGCCTTGGGCACTATCAGCGAGTTCAGGGGCACGCTGAACGCCTCCTCCACCTCCTCCCAGTTGAGGCGCAGCTCGGAGATGTTGAAGTCACGCACCACGCCCACCACCGGCACAATCGTCGAGGTGCGGGGCAGGTGCAGCTGGTTGGACTCGCCCCACACCTGGATGCGGCTGCGCGGCAGGCCGATCTCCTCCTCCGTCTCGCGCAGGGCACAGTCCACGTTGCTGGCATCCTGCTCGTCCCGCTTGCCGCCCGGGAAGGAGATCTGGAAGCTGTGGCTGCGCAAGTGTCGCGATCGTCGCGTGTAGAGCAGGGAGAGCTCGTGCCTGGAGGATTATAGAGACTCTGAGGAAGGGAACAACACATCTTTGGGTTGCACTCACGTGCCCCGTTCCTGGCAGAGTAGGATGAGCACCGCGGACGACTGCTTCTCCCTCCGACTGGGCATCTGCGACTTGGGACGCGGGAAGGCTGGCAGGCTGCGCATCTTCTCCAGGCACCTGCGCTGCGCCTCCGGCTCCAGCAGCTCTGCGTACTCATGGGCAGTCAGCAAGCGGCTTTCCGTTTTGGATGACGAAAAGGCGGCGGCGGCAGCAGCGGAAGAGCTCAGGTGGCGGTTCAGGTGCAGGAGTAGCTGCGGCCCCGTGCGACTTGTCAGCACCTGCCACAGGCCGCCGGCGGTGCCCAGGGACATGGTGCGGCCAGCAGGATAACAATTAACTCGAAACGAGTGTGCTTTTTAATAATTTTGATGTTTGTTTGACGTTTCTGGTGATGTAAAATCGAACTTTGGAATTTGACAACAGCAGGTGCCTGCTAACAGAGTGCTGTAAAGCGCAACAAGTGACTGTTAAGCAAGTAGTGCTGTTAGATCAGCTGCTCAAAAATACCAAACACTGAAAATACCACACACCGAGTAAAATACTGCACATTTTGGGTTATTAATTTAAAATTCATTTAAAAAACGCCTTAAAACTAAATTAACTAATTTGTTGGGTTGATTAGGAAAGCAATCAAAAAATAAATCATTTTTTAAGATTAACTGTTTTTGCACTTGTGTCGCAGTTTTCACAGTAATGGTAATCCGGAACCAATAAAACTACACTTGTTGTCTTTTTGTGTTTTTTTATTTATAATTTTTCACTTAAATACAAAAAATACTCTTCTTTTCCTCTTATTTTTTTATTTTCCTTCTTTTTTTTGTAGTTTTCCTTGTTATGATAAAAATATTCAAATAAAAATTATAAGCAAACAAAATGGCAACTTGCGCCAGGGAGCAAAAATTTAAAAAAATAAAATATTCAAATAAAAAATACAGAATTTGTTTCCAATTACGAAAAAAAAAAAAATAATAATAAATAAAAGCTCCTTGCTGAATACAAAGTAAAATATAAAATAAAACCGAGAAGCGGCACTACTACAAGGCAACCCATTAGTTTTAATTGACATTCATAAATGTAAGTATGTACGCCCATCTGTATGTCAAACACAAATGGTTCATTAATGAATTAAACAAAAAAAAAGTACACGCAACAGTCTGCTTGGTTGCTATTTAAATAGGGTTTAGATTAAGCATAGCTGAAGAAAAGGCAACGCGGCTGCTTAAAGAACACTTGTTGTTGTTGTTATGCTTGTTATATTTACTCGTTCTATATATATATAGTCGGTATATATATATATATAATATATGCGTGGGTAGTTTTATATCCGATAAGTATACATTTATGTATAGTTCTAGGCTCAGAGTGTCGAGTGTCAGCTTGCTTGTAAAGTTGTCCAAAATATTATTAATTGATGTGTGGCTGCATGGCTCTGCTCTGCTCTCTCTCTCTATAGGAAACCTACTCCGAAATATCAATTGGAATGGATGTGGTAAACGTCGGCGTCTCCAGCTCCTCGTGCTTCTTCATTTTGAGACTCTGTCGCGCGCGAAAGGGGAAAGCGAAAGCTTCGATTAGTAAAAAGTTAGTGGGGGAAGATTAACCAGAGCTACGCACCTGTTGCAGCTTGTAGTGATTGATGATGTCCTGGTCGGCCGGGCACGATTGTGTGAAGGCGTCCAGCTGGTACATGTGATACATGTAGCGCCACAGCGCCGTCAAGTGCGTCTGCAAGGGGTCAGAGGAGTCCGCGGATTAGTGAGTCATAGGATGTGAATAATCGATAATCAATGAAAATATAATTGTGCTTTTAATCAAGTTTTATAAATATGATTTAAAACCCGTTTATTGCCGCCGCAAATATCTTGATATATTCGAAGCTTTATCAGCCAACTTTTAGGGGGGGAGAGAACCTAGAACCTTACCGGGATCTCAAAGTCGACAAAGTACTTGCCGGCCACGCGAATGTGCTGGAGACGCGGCATCAGCTCGCAGTCGAAGCAGCACATGGTGTCGCCCGTTAGGAAGCGCGTATTGCGCGCGGCCAAATGATCGTTGATCTTGCGCAGGTGCGTGAGCAGGGCATTGTTCTTGGCCTCGTCCTTCTTCACCAGCATCAGCTTCAACTTGACGTACAGGTTCTCGATCAGCGTGGCCACCTCCTTGTCCTGCACGAAGAGATTGTAGCCGCCCGGTATGTTCTTCATGATGTGGCGCTCGATCTTCTCGTTCTCCAGTATGGCCAGCCCATTGTCGATCAGGATGGGCGGGTGTGTGGCCTCAAAGTTGGTGCGGAAATCGGGCGGTGGCTTCTGCATGTCCACCGTCGTCACCTTCAGGCTGATCGTCTTCAGTTCGGCCAGCAGGTATAGATCCATGAAGTACTCCTGGCAGAACAGACAGGCGCCCTTCCGCCGGCCATCGATGGTGGAGGCCTGAAGGCAAGCGAAAAGGGAGTGTTGTTATTATATTTATATTAACATGTTAATATTTAATAATAATATAATATATATAGGATTAGAAATGCACTTTATTTCAATTTGGGGGGACTTGTTTTAGAGCATTCTTAGCTTGTTTGAACGATTACTTCCCTAGAATTACTTATCTAATTATTCCCCATTATGTTTTTATTGTCTACTCATACTTTTTTTGATCAGATTCCATAAACACGGCATTTAAATAAGTGGAATTTAAATATGAGGTTCATGTCAGCGATACCATTAAGCGTTAATGTGACCCACATTTACGGGGGACTGGACACCGCCGCCGCCCGTCCAATTAAGGGGCGTAATGCCCAGAGAAACCCAGAATGTGGACGATTCGCGTGCCGGCAATTACCGATAAATAAATCAAACAAAATTTAACGAAATAAAACAACATAATTTCCATTCCCATCATGTGACATCATCAGCGTCATCCTCGCCAGCGTCGCGTGATGTGACGGCTGTTTGTTTGCTGGCGTTTTAGGGACCGGATGCGACGACCCAAGACCCAAGACCCAAGACGCGCGCAGCCGTAGAGCCAATCCAAGCCAGACGAGAGAATTCTGCATCGCTGCACTGCCAAGGCCAGCGGTACGGTGAAAAGATACATACAACATTTTGTGGATACACAGATAGAAAGATAGATAGATAGAGATAGAGACGACACGGCAATGACAGCGCCACTATGGGATACAGGGGTAATTGCTTTGCATCGACCATTCATCAATTAATATATTAAAAGTCAGGGGGAAATAATGCTTGAGTTTAAGAAATACCTTTAGAGATTACATACACTTCATTTAACTTTTATATCAGTCGGAAAACGTGATCAAGATGAAGTATTTTTAGTAGCTTCCTGTTTAGTCTTAAGTATGTTACGTACGTGTTTAAATTAATTTAAATTTATTGACATTTTCAAGGTACTTCTTAGTATAAATACTTTTGCTTTGGAGAGATATCCGAATAGTATTCTAGGAATACCAAATGTTTAAGCTTAAATTGTTAATTAAATGTTAAACCTAAATGCAATTTGGAAGCTTAAGTGTTGGAGTTAAGATCTGAATTGAATCGACATATGAATACCTAAAGGTATACAAACGAAAAGGAGTATCTTATTGACTTTGTTTCATTTATTCTCCTTTTTTTTACAGTATCTCTTAGCCATTATCCACTGTGGATCGGTGCTGCAACAGAGGAGCTACAGAAACAAAAACACATCAAGTGACGATGTCGATGCGGCGATGTTGATGATGATGGTGATGATGTCATCAGCAGTGTGTGAAGTTTACTTGTTGATTGCCGTTGCCTGCCTTTTTTTCTGTTTTTAATTTGTTGCCATTGCTGTTTTGTGCCGCTGCTATTATTTATTTTTGTTGCTATTGCCATTGTGTTGCCGTTTTCGCCGGCTTATAACGTATGTACATACACAGCATACGTGGGCTGCTATATATATTTCTGGCCTAGGCAACACTAAGTGTTGTTAGGTGGAATCTGACATTTCCATTGGAAAGTTCGACATTTTTAAGCATAAACGTACTCAGAACGGTTTGACGTACGACTATCATTTGTGTTGTTTACAGTTACTTAAAAAAATCAATTTCGCAAAAAAATGGAATTAACTCGTGAACATTTTCGTGCGATCATTTTTCACAACTTTCGGCGTGGATTATCACGACAAGAGTGCAGCGATGAACTTAAATCTTTGTATGACTATGAAGCACCATCCTATAGCACTGTGAAAAACTGGTACAACGAATTCAATCCTGGCCGACGCTCCCTCAAAGACGAATTCCGCGAAGGTCGTCCAAAAACAGCCGTTGTGCCAGAAAACATCGATGGCGTACGTGAACTAATAATGCAAGACCGTCATGTGACATACCGTGAGATAGAGGCATCCCTAGGCATTTCTTCCACCAGCATACATTCGATATTGCATGAGCACCTGGCTGTAAAAAAGGTTTGTTCTCGTTGGATCCCGCA
>VNKF01001057.1:0-26836 GCA_008044355.1 Drosophila lacteicornis
AAAGATATTCACATCGATATTCTGCCACAGCAGATTGTCTTTTCTCGATTTTAATCGTCTTTGAGAGTTAACACTCTCGATAGAATATTGCTATAAAAAAAGCTGTTTATAAAATATAACCGCAGGTCAAGAATAAAAAATGCTAGAAATGACGGGAAAAAAGCTGATTTGGCAACACTGGTTGCCAAACATATCGGAGACAATAGATTTTTAAAGGGAAAGCATTTAATACAAATATAATCTTAAAAGACAAGCAACAAATTTTGTTTTTCCGTAAATAATTTGCGAATAATTAGCGGCAAATTCTGAGCAAGAAAGATTTTGGAAATATTAAAGTTTTCTGGAGTTGCCCTGCTAACTTGATATCAACTTAGCAGGGCAACTTTATGTTTTTAAAAAATAAATATAAAAACTGGAGCAACAAATTTTTTTGTTCCGTAAATAATTTGCGAATAATTAGCGGCAAATTATGGTATAATCAAAAGTTTGATTTTCCAAAGTTGCCCTGCTAACTTGATGGACATCATTTCTTTGTCAAAGTGAACCTTTAAGATCAAGGTTAATTTATGTATTTGAATATATTTGCTGATATCTTTTCAGATTAAGGTTTTTGTTTGTAATATACAAATTTAGCACCTTCCCGATGGCTGAAAAAACCGAATATTAGTAACATTTAACAACAAGATCAAGGTAAATTATTTAAATTTAAATATGATGTACTAAATCGAAATGAACAACGACTCTGGTGATTGTGATAGAAGATATGATTATTTAAGATAAAGGGTTTTTTCTTTTTCATTTATAAATAAGAAATTTCAATACATTTTTTTAATGGTAATGGTATAAATATAAAAGTGGAGAAGTAGAATTAACGAATAGGTAAATATAATTTGTGATCACTTTTAAGATCAGAGCTTTCTTCTACAAGTCGATGAGGAACCTAAAAATATATTTCTGTGCACCGTATCCCCAAGAGAATTGGAGAAGCAAAGAAGTTGGAGATTGGGAGTAGTTACAGCCGGTGACCTCGATGGGTCTTCAGAGAGGGGCTTTGAAGAGCGTATCGTCTTGGGGGCGGGATCTCTCTCTGTCTCTCTCTCGCTGGCACAAAATGAACGTGCGATAGAGGTTAAAAAAATCAGAAACGAAAATACGGAAAACCGGCGGCTAAGTGTTCAAACACCTTGAAGCGTTTTAAATAAAAGTATGACTACCGATTTACATGCATAAATAAATACTCGCTCGTATGTTTGTAGGTATATAGGCGCAGGCATACATATATTTATATGTGGTAAAAATACAGAAGATCAGAGTCAGGGCCACTAACCGCAGTGCGACCTTAAAGATTTCGGCTCGTCGCTTGGTTGTGCGTGTGTGCATGTTCGAGACTTCGGATATGGATACACACAATGTACACAAAGTACATAGTATAGTTATAGTATCTTTCGAATGGATATGAGCGTTAATATTCGCATTGAACACACTTGTTGTTTATTCCTTTTTGGCCAAGGTGAGAGAGCCAAGGTATAATAGACGCAGAGATCTGTTTATTGTTGCTGTGTGTTCTCTTCCTTCCGCTGTTATTTTTGCACTTGGCTGAGAACAAAAATGATGAAAAAAACAGCCGATATTGCGCTAATTGTAAGCCATACGGAATCGAACAATTGTTCACGTCATTCCCTGCTGATGTCAGTAGTAAAGTCGCGGTGATGATAATCAGAGCGGCAGAGAGCGAGCAATCGTGTTTATTTGCATATGCGAAAAAAATATACAATTTCGATGGCGAGAATGGAAAAGAACACAGAACCAATATAAGCTCAATATTTCGTCAGCCACTGTTATACACATACATTAAAACGACCACGTTGCTCTCTCACACACTCTTATGGTGAACTCAAGAGAACCCGTAGTAGGTGGCCTCCGCCTCAGCTACCACCTCCCACCTCCCGCCCCCACCTCACAATTGCACATGCCGTATTGTACAATTCTTAAAATGTGGCAATGCCTCCAAAAATGTGTAGAAAAAATTGAAGGTGGGCCAACATCTCGGCCACCAGTGTGGCACATTGGCCCTTGTCTGAATAAGCTTCGTGACTGGCCACAGTCGAGGTCAAAACTGTACGCCCCTATTATCTGTTTATTAAAAGTTGCAAAAAGTAAGTATTAATCACTCAGTTATTTCGAAAGCTTTGAAATATTTAAAGGAAATTCCTTTAAAATGTCAAGTAATGGTGAAATATTCAGAACAATTTAATTACTAAGGTAATGATGACAGAAAATTTCTTATCTGACCGAAAATGAATTGTAAATTACCCACAAAATGATATTACTGCAATAATTTTTTGCAGGTCACTCAAATTATTTTAGTCAAAATTAAAATATGTAAAAACTTTTTAAGTATTAGTTTAACCTACATTTTAGATTACTTTAAACAAAATTGGTATTTTTAAAATGAATAAAATGTAAACAATTCGCTTAGAAACAAAAATAATAATTTTTGTATAATAATAATATTTTGTAAGTATAGAACATACTAACTATTTTCGAAAAGTTCTGAGTTTTAAGTTTGGATTTACAGGTTGAATTAATATAACTCAAGTTATTAAAATAACGTTTAAATGGTTTTCTTCAATCTATTAATAAGTAAATTGAGATCATTAAACTTCAAACTGGAATACATATATTATTTAACGACTTTCGGAACTACAATTTGGACCTGTGCTGTGTTCACACAAACATACATTCATACCTACATACGCAAATATGCCGCGTGCATGTGGCTGTCAGTATAATTGTTTTTGTTGGCCTATTGGTGATTCGATTGCAACACTTGTTAAATGTTCAATGTTACCCACAACGACAACAACAACAACAGCAACAGCATAGGCCAATAACAAGAGCAACAATTGTGGCACCACCAACACACACACACACACAAGCACAAGCGAACACAAACAAGATCTCTCGCTCATAACGAGTTTTTATCGAATTGCAAAATAAAGCGACCAAAAGTCAGAGACATGTATGCAATTGAGCTGGTTGGTTTTTTGTATATGTAAGGGGATTTTGAAGGTGTCACCACCGTCACCACACCACACACAACTCACCTGGCCTCGTCGATGAAGTAGAACCGCTTGAGCTTGAGGTCCCGCAGGATAATCCCGTTGCGATGGCACACCTGGACGGTCTGGCAGATCTGATGGAAGATTGCCCGCGCCTCGGCCTCGCACAGTCGCTTTTCGTGCCGTATGTAGGTGTGCAGGTTCTCGTAGACGCCGCTCAGGCCTCCGGTGGCGTCCCGCTCCTGCGGTACCGGCGCAATTAGGATGTAGGTGCGATCCTTGGACAGCGGAACGATATCGTGGACGGGCCGGATCAGGGGATGGCCGTAGATGGTGCTGCGACGCAGCTCCTCGTCCTGCTGCTGCAGCTGGAAGTAGGCGCGCTGCACCTTGTGCAGCGGCTCGTTGACGATCCGGCAGAGGAACTGCTCCCCGGTGAAAACGTCCAAGCAGCGCAGGTTGGAGGCGGTGAGATCGACGAGGTGGCGATACGAGGCGGGCGTCTTGGCGGCCACGGCGGCCGAGATGTGACTAGGCTGGGCACTGATCAGATACCGCTGCTGAATTAGCTTCACCGGCTGCTGGTCCGTGGGCTCCGCGGCAATACCCAAAGCCAGGAGTTCGCAGGCGCCGCCAGGGGTCATCAGCTTCTCCCGGATCGTCTGCAGCACCTTGGCGTTGGGTGGGAAATTCTCCTTCTTGGGAGTGAACAGACCGGACCCCGATGGTACTCCGTCCTCATGGCTCATGCTGCTGGAGGACGATGATGAGGCGGGCGAGGCTGGTGATGAATAGTTGACTACTTTGTTGGTCGCCGCCAACGACGCCGACGCCGTACTGTTGTTTTGGCCGCTACTGTTATCCATGCTTGCTTGTTTACCACTTAACTTTATCACAGTTCTTGCTCTCGCTTCTTCTTCTTCTTTTTCGTCGTCGCTCTGTTCTGCTTCTTGCTGCTTAGCTGTACTTCACGATTTCTTGCTCACCGCGTTTGTTAATTGTTTTGACATTTAGCGACGCGCCGTTTAGCGTGATTATTTCGAATTCGATTTTGAGCTTAGTACTCCAAGCCTTTAGTTGATAGCCATGCAACGCGGGCAACTGCTAGTGCTGACGAAATGAAATGCGAAAGCGCGTTATTTCTCAGCGATTTTAAAACAAATCGAAAACGCGCCCGACTTCTTCGCAGTTTGAATTTCGACTGTTCCGATGACTCGCTGCTTCGTGTCGTTGTCGCTATCGTTAGCAGCGATGGTGGAAGCGGAAAACGGAGAATCGCTCTCTTTCTCGCTCTCGCTCGCATTGTTTCTCTGTCGCTCGCTCTCTCTCTCCCGCACAAGGTTGTGGGCGCATGTGTGTGTGAGAATGTGGAAGACGGAGAGAGAATGAGAGAGAGCGCAAGAGCATCGTTATTTTTTAAACAATTGCGCTGAACGCTGAAATTCCGACTTTGCCTTGCCATGTGTGTGAATGCTCACGCACACACGCATGCGTCTGGGCTTGCGACGAGAAACGAGACGTTTGGATTTGAATGCCCGCGATAACTCTTATTTCGAATATTATCTTTACAGCAACCCTTAAAACTGAATATGATTTTACATAACAAATAATCTCTGAGCACTAAATTAGAAAGAGGGAAAGTAAACAATATGAACTTGATATTCACAAATCCACACTGCGTCTTTATGTTTCTAATATCTAGTCGATCTTGTGACTGAGATCTGAGAATTTATTATAGTTTTGAAATTCGGATATTTTGATTGAGCCTAGCTTCTCAAAAATATTCATTAAACATTTATGCATATTTGAAATTCTTATTATCTTTAAAAATATAGTGGTTAATTTTGGAATATTATTCGGTATACTTCATTAAAAATGGTTTGCTTTTAAAAAAATTAAAAATTTTGCCTACTTTACAATAATTGTTGTTTTATAGTTTTTCAGAATTAATAAATGTTTTAAAACGATTTTAGGAAATGTAATTTCTGTTTATGAGAATTATAAAGCTGTACTCGGAAATCTCCATTTCTAAAAATTTTTGGAAATAATAGCTAGCAATATTTAGTTATTTATATCTTAGGATTATTATGTATTTTTCGTATTCTTCAGCAAGTCTATTTTATGTTTTACCATTTATGTTTGCTTTAGTTTCATCTAATTGAGTTTAAAAATATTAAGGTTTCTAAAATAATAGATCAAAAACGATCGGGAATTAACAGCTCCTCGGACTTAAAGCTCATACTATATCATAATAAGTTCCTGTAGTTCCTGTAATTTTAAATAATATCTAAGATTAATTCTTTGTCATAAATAATAAGATTTTATCAACTTCGATTTTGATTCATCGAATCGATCTTCAAATTTTTTCCTGTGCGAGATCATTACTCACTCGAACGTGTGCGTCTGTATTGGTATTCGTGTTCGCAGTGCAGACGATTTCATGATTTTTGCAGCTGTCCCGAAACGAGGATCACTGGGCTACGCAGGAATTACGACAGCGACAGAAGGTAGTGATCAGAAGAGATCTTCGAGGAGCAGGAGCAGGAGCAGGTAAGAACCACTGAGCGGGCATTATGTCGCAGGTAGATTTCTATGTCAGCTGCACTATTCCAACCCCTAAGCACCATATAGTGCACCGATGCAGGGCTGTACATGCGCTGCAGTTGCATTTGCAGCTGGCGCAAGGTGATTTTCCCACTAAAGACATCCGCCTCTACACAGATGCGGACAAAGTAATAGGAATACTCTACCAGCTACCTAAACTGTACATAATTTAGTTTTTATTTAATTTAGTTTACTTTATGAATATCTTTTTAAAGTTAACGATGCGATAAGTCCTAATTTAATTTTGACCAATAGGACAATAGTCCCAAGATAGAAGATCTATCTGAAGTGTTAATATGCGGGTTTAAATTCATAAAAAAATCTATATTTAACATAATAAACATCAATTTATAATACAATGTTGAAAGTATCAGACTAACACTTGCAATTGAATAGCATCATACAAGTTTTAATTAAAAATGGCAATTTAAAAAATATATTTCCAATGTGAAAAAGAAAGGCTTTATTATTGTAACCGCGGCTGTACTTAGTTTTTGGGCGCTTTTCACTGAGCTCCCGATTGAATATAACGCTCATTTTGAAACGCAACGTCTGTTTCATTTTCTCCTGCTTCTTCTTCTTATTATTTGCCCAAAGCAGCCGATAAATACGAGTGAAAAAATCGCGAACAACGGAACCGAGAGAGAGGTAACAGAACGAGCAACGCAAACCAAACGTCTTCTCTCTCTTCCTTCTCCGTCCGTCCCCTTTCCACGTTTTCGCATCTGTTTCTCATAAATGTAGATGTGAAGATTTAAATGAGGAAAAATACTGGTACCGTGACACAAATCTGATCGAAAATGGTGTTCAATTTCGGGGGTGGCGAAATTGTATTGATATTTAAAAATTAGTAAATGCATGACACATTTATATTATTTCGCCAGTTTTCATTGGTTCGTTCTGGTTAATGCACTACTTATATTAAAAGAAATACATACAAATGCCAAGTTCCAGAAACAATCAATTGCAATAATCACATACGCAAAATGTACTTTGTATACTTTCATATACATACATAAATATATTTCCACAAAATCGCTTCCAAGTTTCATCATAGCTTGAAAATATGATTAACTTAAGCGTACCAGTAGGTTTTATATTTCATTATTATGAAATTACTCAATATAAATTGCATTTATGATTGAAAAATAAATTATAATGAAATTAAGTTCGTTTCTATTTTAAGATATTTCAAGACAATTTAGGAATTTTGATTTAGATTAAATAAGAGTTTGGAATTCTTAGTTGAAAAACTGATAATATTGAACAGTTCCGGTGAGTTTTATACTGGCTCCTTATCTCAATATTGAGGAACCGGTCCTTAAGACCTTCAATTCGAATCAGACCATATTGCTTCCGGTATTTACAGGTAAAAGGGGGAGGAGATTTTGCCATCTATTAAGTCTGAAGTCTTTAAAATCTATTGATAAATCCCTTTGATTAAGTTTTTTGATAAAGTTCCGCCGTGGAGCTGCCCCCTAGCCCCACTGTGCCACCCGGCTCCACCAAGAATACGTTACATTTTAAATTTAAATTCGAAAATATACGTTAAACTGGTGCTGCGACCGAAACAAAGTCGGATGAGTTCGCCTCCGAAAGCTGTTGTGGCTTTTTCTGCGACACGAGACGTTCGAAATAATTTCAGCACGTATTTTTGTTGTTGCCAAGCCGCCGGCGGCATGGAATCTAGATTTCTCTCTCGGCAAAGTGGTTAACTCAATGCGTCATCGGCTGCGTCATCAATTCGGGATGACGATTCCGATTCCCCTTCCTGAATCTCCAGTTGAAGCACCGTCACAATAAACGACATTCCCTCGAAGCTGACACACAAACAACACGACGCACACCTCGCCTGGTAAGTAAATATGTTTGTATAACTTGTGTATCTGACGGGTTGGAGTTTTATATTCGTTCAGTGCAAAGTTTCAGATTCGCACGAAATTATGGTAGGTGAAGTTCTCGAAAAGAAAAGGCGATTGGATGGATGGTTGGATGGGAAATGCACGTTGCAAGGCCATGAAATGACTGCGGGAAAAGTAAAGGTAGATTAAACCGATGAACATGATAAGCAATTACACTTGCAATCGAATTTCTAAAACCAGAAAGTGACAATATGAAACTTAATGTTAATAACAATATTTAAATAGTTTTCTTTGTCATATTTATCGTACTATTTTGAAAAGTTAAATAATTATAGGTACGTACATATAGCATCTTTGAATAACCAGATTTCGATAGTTCACCAGAATATTAAGCATTTTGCTAAGATATATCAGTAAGTTTAGTTCAAAATCGATCATAAATCATAGGAAAATTGGTTTCATTTGCTAAGTATAACTTTTAGCTTGACGAAAACAACAAAAGTCATTAAAAAAAATAATTTAAAAATAATAATTAATTAATATTAATAATTAATTAATAATTTTTACTTTTTTTTTTTTGTTTCGAATGAAATTGTTTTACATTGTTTGGTATGAACATTTAAATTTCTTTGTATTATCTTAAGAAATAGTTGGTTCCTTTAAACATAAAATTTGAACTAATCAGAAAAATCGTAATCTTGAACGAGTAAAGTATTGTATTTTAATTTGATTGAAAGCAAAAAGGAGTATCAGGACCTGTTCCAGTTTTCACTCGGAAGTGAGTTTGATAACATTTTCGGATTTCCCTTAAACATACACGGATTTCCCTTGTTGATTTCATAAAATTTCCTTTTAATTAAAAATGAATTTAAAATAATTAATTACTGCTCTTGCGGATCTGAATCCGCCAGAAAAATAGCAAGAGGTAGTTTCCGATAAGTTTCGTTCGAAAGATATCAGAGCGTTAACAGAGAGAAATTCATATCCGTCACGATTTTTCGGAAGTGAAAACTAGAAATGGTCTGGGAAATAATTTCCGTGTAGAGTTTTCGGAAATGAAAACTGGAACTATTGAACTTTTCTTACCTAGAGATTTATATAAAATTTATATTATAAATTACAATTCAAAACTATCTCATATATACCGAAAGTAGATAAAACTGATTTTAAGTAATTTAAAGTTAATTTTCAGGGTTGACTTACAAGACTTCAAGCTATGAAATCTATAGAGAGCTCAAAAGGTCTTGTGATCTCGATGAAATTTGTTGGATCGGTGTAAATACGAACGGTAAATCGAACTGAAGCATCACACAGAAGATACACTCTCACTCTTTCGAGCGTGCAGTAGGCACACAACAACAGGTTGTCGGCGGCGTCTGTTTTGGAGAAAGTGCTTATTGCCAACAATAATAACATCAGGTGCAATGACCACATATACTACACCTAGGCGGTGGTTGGTTCAAAACAGAAATATATGTATAAATTTCCATGGAAACGCGACGCTCTGACGGCGGCGAAACTTATAAGGGAACTTGATCTGATTTAAAATTACGCTATAAGTGTGGATTTTCCAACAAAACAGACTTAGTGTGAACTTACTAACAAATAACTAAAGCTTGTCCAACATTATACAAGCTGCTTACCGTTAACAATAACCATTAAAACTTTCTTTTCATTACAAAGAGAAAAAGATTTCCAATTATGTATGCGATGTCATTGAACTTTGGTTGGTTTATCAACAAAAAAAAGTTAGATCTGTAAAGACAGTTTTAGTTTTTGTCGAAATTATATACAATAGTGTTTTTTTTGTAAAATTTAATATATTTTCTGAATGATATAGATAAGTAAAAGAAATGTAAGTACACCATTTTCAGTTTGAAGGACATTGTTCAATGGCCACAAACACTTTCTCGGTACAGACACACATTAATGCGTAGGAGGTGAAAATTGTTGCCCTTTTCCAGGTCTCAATTCTCTTCGCAGATGCGTTTCCCAGATGCCAGCATGCTGAGGACTCGGGCTTTGTTCAAAATATTTGTAATGAAGGAGATACCCGGCCGAGAAGTAGTATTGACGTTCCCTCACAGCACACACACATGGCTTGGAAGTAACTATTATTACCAGTCACGGCGTGGGAACCGGCTCAGAGATGTCCTGGGATTTATGTAGAATATTTGCAGTTTATGTGGGTAGAGAGAGAGGTATTGGTAATTTGCGGCAGCATATTTATAATACGGGTAGCACTGCCAATTTTCCCAGGTGAAAATTCCTCATACCTTTCCACACATCATGGCGAGTTATAAGTGCGTTATTCCGTCGCCAAAATAGTGGTCTGTCCTGTCCCCGTCCCTGTCCCTTACACAGATCTCAGGCAAACAATTAGTCCGTCATGGAAAACGTTTGGAAATGAATTTTTCAAGAAAAAATTAACCCCTTATGATGCTCATCTCGGACACAAAAGAAAGAAGAAAGGTACAGGCTGCGGAATACCATTAACCCTGTCAACCCCTAAATGACAATTGCCTTCCGCTATCAAAAGGATATTTTTCAATAAAATATTAACCAAAATATGCAGTTCCATCAGGAAAGCATAAATACACTTTTTCAAGAGACTGGACTTTGAAAGGGTATAACAATTTCTTTTTTTTTACAAAAGCAAAGAAAAAACTTTAAGCCGATCCACATTTATGACTGGAAAATATCCCTAATCGTATCTTGAATGGGGTGGGTTTGTCCCCGAATTTTTCATCAAGTTTTCTCACTTTTCACGTTAGATCTAAACGAACTTTGGCCCTTTTCTCCAATTTTGTAATTGCGCCATTTATTTGTCTATTGTATTTTCTGGCGACCCTGTTTCACCCGGAAGGAGCCCTCTGCGCCCATTGTTCTTTTGTGACACTAAACTAGCTGGAAACCCCTTTTTTTCCTCTGTATATTGTCATCATTGTTACACTTTCAAGAACGGAAGAAAAAAACTTGTAATTTTTTTAAGGAAAATATGCGCATTAAAGGACGATATAATCATGCCATCAGCAATCTCGAAAAAAAAATTAATTTTTGTTTACATATTTAAGGTTTTTGTGTCGATTTTAATTAAATTTGCCTAAAAGTTGGCCACGCTTGCCTCTGAATGAGACTTATAGCCATCTTTCGAGATCCGCGCCGACGCGCAGCAGCTAATCCCAAAACAAGTTCGCGGCCCAAGAGATGTTCAAGTCTTTCGAGCATCGCCAGTCCAGAGCAGCATCCCTCAATGAAACTCTACGCTTCTACGCACTAAGTATGTCCTGCAGCCGCAAGGAGCGACATTAAAGGTCCTGTGCACCACCTGCTTCCTGTGCCTGATGCTGATGCTGAGATTTCGAGCCAGAGATATCCCTGCAGCTGAACATATGTATGCGCCTACGCTTCTCATTAGGGTAGGTTCTCCCTTTGTGGGACTTGCTGTGTGCATGGTACAGGCTCAGATCTCAACTGTCCTGGGAGTTAAGAGTGTGTTTTTTGGGTCTTAAAAAATGTGATCCAAAACTGTACCACGCGCACGCTATGCCAAGGGTAAATGAGTCGGTCCTTTTGGACTGAACACTGAGAAAGGGATTCTTTAATTTTTAAAATGTTGCTATAATATAGTTTTACGTTCAATTTTTTCAGAGAAAAATAAACTTAAAAAAAATGGAATTTTAAGTAAAACAACATCGCCACATCAGTATACATGAGTTTTTAATATAATTCCAATCATATATATATAATATTGTATACGTTTATTTACACAGTTATAAATATATATATATATGGTATATCTGCATATTTGTAGGTATTTAAAGACATGTACTATTGTTCAACAAATGCCGTGTGCGCGCATAACGCTTAATAAATATATTTGTACGTTTTGAAAAGTAAATATGTTTGTATATGCAATACGATTTCTTTAATATTTTTTGGGAATAACACTCAGTAGACAGCTATACGATTTTGGAATAACATTCAGTAGACAGCTATACTATTTTTAGTGGTAAAGGTACTCCGTTATAATAGTTACCAAAATATTTCCCGATCATAAGTTATAGCCATATGTCTCGTTTAACGTTGGGTTTTAGGAATGCATAGGAATTCGAAGAGGTTAAGTACTTATAGAGGGATCTGTAATAGTGTAATAATACCTGAATAATCTAAAAGGAAACTATAACCAAAACTAAGATGAAAGGAATAATAACTTGTAGCGCTGGGCTAAAACTCAAATAAATTACAAATAGTTTCTCAATGTAGAGTTAAGACTTAAAGAATGCAAAAACTGAGAGTAAGCCTTAACCGAACATTGAGGGAATGTTCCTAAATGTGAATTGTACTGGAAAAAATATCGAATTATGATTAATTCTTGATTTTATAAAGGAAATTTAAGGGGCTTTATCTATTTACATTTAACATTTTGATAGAACAAGTTACAAATAACTGAACCAAAGTATTTCTCAGTTTCTCCCCCTAATTTGTTAAGTTTAATAATGAAGCTTAGAACCAGAACCTGATCTTTAAGTTTAAATCAAACTTCTTAAATATTTTGTATCATATTTCGATAAAAGACTAGAGGATTTTCGAGGCGAAAGAATTGCCGAACTTGAGAGAAAGTTCAAATGTCAAAGGCTACGGAATGAGTTTCGGAAGAACTGACTTAGGAATACCCAGAAGCTTCGTTTTCACTCTCCTCCACTATGGACTTCTTGTCGTCCGCCTTGCTGCGACCCGTGAATCTCTCGAAGATGGTGTGCTTGCCGCCGCTCTTGACCTTGCCACCCGAAGAAGCTGCTCCCTTAAAGGATCCCCACGGCACCTTGCCGGCTTCCGAGGTAGTCATCAGAATGGAGTACGAAGAGCACACCTCTCCCTCCTTGCTGTTCCGGATGCCGTAGAGGAAGTACACCACCATACCGATGCACACCCAGACGAAGAATCGTACCCAGGTAACGGCATCCAGGTGGACCATAAGGAGGATGTTGCAGAAGATTCCGAGGGCCGGGACGAAGGGAACCAGCGGTACCTTGAAGATCAGACCCCTGGTGTTCTGGTTGTGCACCGCCATTACGGCCACACAGGTGCTGGCGGCGAAGATGATGAAGCCGTAGATGAGGAGGGCCCACCAGGTGCCAGTATACAGCTGCGTCCACGACACCTTCAGCTCCACGCAGATGGCGAAGCTCAAGCCGATGAAGAGCATCACGGCCACGGACACAACGGATCCGGGCTCGAAGCGACCCAGCAGGGGCTCCAGGCACCGGAACTGTGGCTTCAGCCTGCCGGCCAGCACCTCCTCGATCATCTCGCTGGTGGGCGACGACGTGTCCATGCTGGACTGCGAGGCCACATCCTCGTCATCGTCGTCGTCGTCGGGACTGCTCGGCAAGGCTGGCACCCGAATTGTGGTGTGGATCCGCTCCATGGGCCTGTACCGCAGGATGATCACGCTGGCCGAAACTATGGTGTAGGCCAGCAGGGTTCCGATCGACATGAACTCCACCAGCTTGGCCAGGTCAAAGACCAGGGCGAGGCAGGCGCTCAGGACCCCGGAGACCACCAGGTTGAGCAGAGGTACCTAGGGTTGGAAGAAGAAATCGTATAATTCTAGCAAAAAATTCGATTTAGTGTCCCTACCTGCGTGGTGGTGTTGACCTTGCCAAAGCAGCTGAAGAGCAGTCCATCGGAGGCCATGGCGTACATGCACCGGGGCAGGGCGAACAAGGAACCCAGCAGAGTGGTGGTCATGCCGCACAGCGCCCCAATGGAGATGAGGTACTTGGCCCAGGGCAGGTTCAGCTGGCCAAAGGCCTCCGGCAGAGAGGCGGCCGGGTTGATCTCGCTGATGGGAATCATGAGGGTGAGGGCGGCGCTCACGAGGATGTAGCCCACGGTGACCACGAACAGGGACAGTACGGTGGCAATGGGTATGGAGACCGAGGGGTTCTTGGCCTCCTCTCCGGAGGTGGCTATGGAGTCGAAGCCCACAAAGGCATAGAAGCAGGTGGCCGCTCCCGCGATGACGCCTCCAATGCCGTAGGGCAGGAAGCCACCCTCCGCCTCCGACCAGTTGTTGGTGTCCGCATACCAGAAGCCCACGCTGATGACCAGAACCATGACGGCTATGTTGACCAGGGTAAGTAAGCTATTAAACACTGCCGTGGCTTTGACTCCGCCGGCCAAGGCGGCCGCGTAAACGATGCACACCAGGAAGGCCAGGACGTCCGGATATTGGGCCAATCCCGGCTCATGGATGCCTCCAGTGAGCGCCAGCGTGGTGTTGCCAATCCAACCGCCCAGCATCGAGTCGACGTAGCCGCTCCAGGCCCGGGCCACCGAGGCAGCGCCGAGCATGTGCTCCAGCAGGATGTTCCAGCCGATGACAAAGGCCCAGAACTCGCCCATCGAGATGTAGGTGTAGACGTACGCGGATCCCGCCTTGGGCACTCGCGTCCCGAACTCCGCGTAGCACAGCGCGGCCAGCATCGAGATGAAGCCGGCCAGGACGAAGGAGAGGATGATGCCGGGCCCGGCCATCTCCTTTGCCACGGTACCGGTCAGCACGTAGATGCCAGCGCCTACCATATGCCCAATGCCTGGGGGAAAAAAGCGGGGTACAGAAGGGTCATGTAGCATGTGTGTATATCTCCATGTCTAGGGGTTGCTTCCAAATCTCTGGTTTCAAGTCAAAGATAAGGTGCGTTTCTCACATCTCTGGAGGGAAGGAGGTGGTATTCTTTGCAGGAATATTTATGGGCTTCTTGGAAAGGAATTCCCTTGGGACCAGTTTCTCAATTATAATATTAATTAGCTTTAGCTAGGATTTGTCAAATCTGGAAACTAACAAGTGTCATACTACATAGATAGTGGACTTTTCTTGAATTTATAGTGCGAGTAAGACTTCACCGGAGAAGTAGAACACTTGTACAGGATATAGCTCTTGTATGTAACTTCAAAACATTATAATAATGATATAATAGATAAGAGTTATAAAACAAAAACATGTTTCTACATTAACATTTACGTTTGTAGGTTCCTAAATACCTAAATTTCTTATGGAAGCTAACAATATCTTTTTATTTAATGAAATTGAACTGCACAATCTATTTTGTTAAAGATATTTTTATAGAATAAAACATACTTTTAATAATATACCTAAGAGTAAGTAACAGTCAAAGTAATAGGTAACTTTAATGTATTAAATAGGTTTTAGCTTAAGGGTGTCAACTTAAGGAGAGTTATTTTAATATGACCTTTGCAAGGAGACTAGGTAGGAATTTATACTTAATAAAAACAGTAAGAAAATGTATTTGAAAAACAACACCTTTTTTACATCCCATCCTCTTTTCTAGATTTTTAATAAATAACAGTGAAAGTAAAAGTCAAAGGTGTGAAAAGTCTCTCCCTAAATGCAGTTTAAAGCTGGCAGATGTTATGATTGTCACCATAACCGTTCCTAGCAGACTTAAAGAAATTTGCAAAGCCAGAACTAATGTAACCTAGGAATCTATACTCCCATCATATAATTTTCTATAATCTTTCATAATATATTTTATTTATGTAAAGTCGTGAAAACAAAAGTAAAAGCTGGCAGTATGGGCTCCCAAATCGCATTTTTTTCAGCTGACAGATGTTATGACTGTCAGCATAGAATTATCCCTTGTCATACTCCTAAATACCCAAGGAGATGCTCTAAAAGCAGTAAGGATACCGGAAATATGCCGGCACTCAATTGATTTATCTCAAGTACCCAGTAGAGCGATGTCGAAGGTGTTGAGGCATCGGTTGAGCGGCGTCTCCATGACGTCAGTGGGCACCGACTTGGTTCGATTCATTTTGGTGCACAGACCCGACAATATGTGCCTCAGAATCGCACGTCTTGAGCTCGGCATCCTGGCTAATTCGATTGAAACCAACTTTGAAGGAAGTTAAGCCGCACACCCAACACGATTTGAGATCGAAAAACTATGGGAGTCTTGATATATTATTTAATATTATGCGGCACTTTTTTGGGACACTTTCACTTGTTGTACACAAACAGCTGTGACTGTATCGATTTTTGCATCAATCTCGAAAGCTCCACGGAGCTCCGTAGCTTGCAGAATGTTTGCACTCCGGCCAGGAGACAGCTTTCATCAGAGAGCTTTTCATTTTTAGTTTGAAAAGTGATTCCTTGAGCCAAATAACATTTATCAAATATATACAGGAAAAGAAATTATAGGAAGAAATAAAAATGCTCATTACCATTGGTTCAGCCTTAGAAACTGTTAAAACCATTTGAAACATTAAAAGCTATAATAAATACCTTTAAAATAATAATTTGCAGATACTAAAGATCACAGAATACTATATATAAACTCTTCTAAGCTCACCTCGAACCTGCAAGTCAAATATGTAAATACAAAAGATATAAACATCCAGTAAATATTTATTATATCCGCAACTTTACTTAAGAACTTGGCCTTGAAAACAGCCCTGAAGTATACAATGTGATTTATTGTAAGGCAAAATCTTAACTAAGCTAACTAAATTATTATGAAAGTAAACACAACTTTTAATAGCATACTTAAGGAAACTGACAACTATGTCTTTGATTACCAAATCCGGAAATGATCTGAAGATAAATTTCTTTAAGATTTATGGTTCTGCGGTTGGTAGAATTGATGTTTTAATACAAATGATAATTACGCATTAAAAACTTCACAACTTTAAACTTGACTAAGCGAACTTGACATCAATGAATTTTTAATGAAAATCTTTCAACTTAAAACTTTTTGGTATTGCTCTTCATGTGTTTCATTTCATTTTCAGTTATTAATAATCGGAAATGCTTGCTTTTCAGTTATTAATAATCGGAAATGCTTGCTTTTCAGTTATTAATAATCGGAAATGCTTGCTTTGTTGGAAAATTATCATGACCTTTGCACGGTTTAAAAGCTCTAATTGTATTTGCTATATTAAAAATTTTATATATGGACGGACGTCAAACGTCCGAAGTCTCAAGCATCAAGATATGTAATTATTTGCCTCTTTATGAAGCATCAAAATTAATATTGTTCGCCTCAAAGGTGTGTCCGAACTTTTAAAACTTGTTAAAGAACAGGTGATCTAACCTGTAGCTTAACTTTATTACAAACTTTGTTGCCTAGGCTGAAAATGCCTAATATTGTGTCACACCCTTGATGAGGCACAAGTTAAATGTTTTATTTTAACCATAAGTCTGGAGGTTTACGTTTATGTTCATTATGTTTTGAACAAGCGTAATCAATGTATTAAGGCAAGTATTTGGTAAAATTTAAATTAAATAACCGGGGTCCTGTAGTCGACTCGGAGATACCAGTAAGTAATCTTTTGTTATGGGGATGAATATTTAAAAATTATATAAGCATCCTTTCAAATTTAAGTACTCCTAAAATATATTTAAATGTATTATTATTTAATTATATGTTTGAATGTTTTAAATGTATTTTTAAGTACCCGCCAGACAAATCAAATCAAGTTTAAAAGTTAAAATTAATTCTATTGCTCATTTAAATAAAAAAGTTTTTTTAAATGATGCATTCTTTTAATTTATTTCAAATAACGGACATATAGGTTTTTTGTTTACCAAGAATATTAAGTCATCAAAATTTCTCTGAAATTAAGAGAGGAGAGAGTCCGTAGAAACGTACATGGACATGGCTAGATCGACTCGCCTGATGCCGTTGATCAATAATATAGGACATCACTTAGTTGCAAACTTCTGCCTATTATAATATCACCCGAATAAATTCCAGGAAAATTCCTTAATCCAAATGATTGTTGATTGATAAACTTTATTTTAACAAAATCCGCTTTCCTCTTCTTCTTCTTGAATATTAAATTTTAATACAATATTCTATGTACAGTACGTATACCCGGCGAATACCGGGTACAATCAAATCGCAGTCTAGGTTACGTGATGTTTGTCAAAGGCAGAAGCGGCTTTGTCACCTCTGCTATCGCGGTATCGGTTCGATCGTGCATGCACTCGGGCCTGCTAAGGGAATTACCACTACACAGAGAGAAAATATCACAACAAATGTTGATTAATTACATTAATACTATATACCAATTTGATATTCAAAAATTATATTATCATATTGAATTAATATATTTTTCGTAAGTTAGGTATTGGTCAATAAATAATGACAAGAAAATGCTGAATAAATATAAATTAAAATAAATATCATAATAAAGGAAATGTACATTTTCGCAACAGTTTTGGTGTGATTATCCCGAAGACTTTTATATTCGAACTCAGATTTCAGAGCTATGGATACGAAGCAAGGTATTCAATAGGGTTGCAATCATACTCCTTTTATGAATTGTGGCAACTCTATAGCTCTCTTACTCTTGCATAATGAAAAACCCATTAGACGTCTTCCAAACTTGAATACTTGTCAGTGATATGATTTTCGAAATATAATTTTTAGACAATATTTCATCGATCAGCTTGGCTGATTTTCTCAGTGTACGTAGCAAAGCCTACAGTACCCTATGATCCATTCATCCATTCCATCCGTATTCTTCAGCACGCCCCGTACCCGTTCCCGTTCCCATGGCGACAGCTCCGATAGCCAGCTTACCATCTCGCCATGACCGTTGCCATTTGGCTAAATCTATCGGCATCACGAAGCGGACGCTGGGCTTCCAAAAGTCGGAATACTATGTTAATACCTGTTAGGGATGACCAGGCGCATCGGCAACCTGTCCGCTATGCCGGCTGCGGTTGCATGACAACATCTCCATCGCCACATATCGCATCCCACTCCCGAGCCGACTCCGCCACGACCAATGACGGATTTTGACTCTTTGGCCCTAAAAGCACACCAGGCGAAGGTGCAGTTTTTCAGCTCGGCTTTCGGCTCGTCTCCGAAATGTGCCAGTCGCGCGCTTGGGTCAAGTCAGCGGCTAAGACGGCGCCCAAGACGGCGTGTGGATGCTGCTCACGCGTCCGCTCTGCCCACGAACTCCATATGAATGGAAAAAAAATATGACGTTAGTCCATGGGCTAGTAAATGCTCTATCTAAGTTTTAAGTATTTAATTTCTAAATTTATAATTAAAATAATAAGAATTTTGGATAGTCAAACGGTTAAAAATAATATCTATTTTATTGTGAGCAAAAAGATTAACTTACCTATTTAAAACCATAATAAATGTATATAATCGAAAGCCAACTACTGATGTGTATTAAAAACATGTTAATAATTTATTAAATTGGCATAAAGCATTAAAAAATATAAATTATAAATATATTTAATAAATTATGGCTGATCACTGGATATTGTCAAGTCAAAGGACATTTTTTCATAAACTGATAATATTTAATGCTTATACATTAACCTCCTAGTTATTTAATATTCAAGACTCAATTATCACCTAATTACTAGTGTTTGCTTTCAATACATATAAAACCAAGATCCTGAAACTTGTTTTCCTTCGATTAAATTGAAACAAATGAAGATTTTAATCACAATAACCCCTAACATTTTTAAACTCCAGTCGAAAGCTCGTACTGTTTGACGTATTATTTTTCTTCATTTTTTTTTATTCTTTGCAGTGGTTAGATAAATCTTAATCTATATTCCATTCTTAGGGGTTTATATTGGCGGCTGTCACAGTACTTGTTTTTGGTTGCGGAATAAATTAGCCCAACTTGCCAATAAATCGGAATAGCCCCGCTGCCGAGAGCTGAAAGAGTGTGCGTGTATAAAACACCGAGCGAGCAAACGTGAAAATAAACAACAAACAATATATAAAAGCTACTAGCATTGGTGTTTTTCTTGCTGTTTTTGTTGCTGTTACTTTACTTGCCGCGTCTTTGGATTTTTGAGGCAATATCCGAAACGATTTTTGTTAAATCATACGGCCATACGGCCGTGTGTGTATATAAACGAAGACGAGTCTCCTCGGCGCTTAGTGCGGCAACGTCCACTTCGCCAGCTGCATACCAGCGACTTACTATTTCCCCCAAGCACGAGTCCCAACCAAGTGCCGTAAGTCCTCTCCTAGTGCTATGTGTGTTCCACTAAGATCGAACTCAGATCGTTCAAGTGAATTAATGTGACCACCTCGAGAAGTGCCGCCAATTAAAGTGCGAGCCAAGTTAATAAACTGAACTGGATAATGTGAGCGCAGTGACAAACCAAGAACTGATCTCTTGACAAATAAGTAAAATTAAATGCAAGCCACAAATCTTATTACAGAATCAATTACATAACTAAACTAAAACCCCTGTTTGGTAATTTATGCCGGCATTCGACAAAAGAAATTCGTGATCAAATCAATAAGCTCTGAATTTTATGGTTGGTTCCCTTAAAGCCGATATTGCCTTGTTTGGAGTATTTGTCAAGTCAACTGAAATTTGTTATATGTACATACTTATATGCATATAATGATTTAAAAAAAGAGACATTTATTTAATGAAGTTATACAACAATTTATTGGTTTCCCTTTCAACCCACACACAAAGGCCATTTCTGTAGCTTTAGCCGGCTCAATTGACAATTTAAATTGGCCAAAATTGTGCAGCCTCTTAAATCCCAACTGCAAATAAATATGTGGGTCCATAAAGCAAGTAATTATAATCCCAAAAATATAAATAAATATATTTGGTCTGTTTTTTCCGGTCTTCAGACATGAATTGCTGAAGATTTGATTTTAATTTATGTGAATTTAGTCAAATTAAAATGTGATAAAATCTCAAATTCAGAAGCTTTATTGACTATTATTTATGGCTATAGAAAAAAGATTGGGATTCTGATTTAATTAGACATATGTATGGTGAATTAATGAGTTTAAATGCTTGATTTATAAAAGGATATTTCTTATAATTGAGAGCCTTAGTCAGCTTTGGCTTTAAAGGCTTTATAATAGTACTTATACTAATTGATGATATATTTGTTAAAAAACCAGCCCAACCTACATTTTAATATGCAATTAAATTGAAAATATTATAATGTATAAAATGTATAAATGGAAAAAAAGTATTAAACCCACGCACAGACTGACCTTGTTTTTTGAACTTACTCTCACCGAATTTAATGCCTGTGATGCAAGTAATTATATCCTCGTGAAAAAAAAATAAGAAAATAATACTTTATGACAGAATCATATTACTAAAATAAATCCGCTCGGCTTCGGGTTAAACCAGAATATAATACGGATTATAAAATCTCACGGATTCTAACTGCGTACCTTTTTTATTCGAATACTTATTTCGTACAAATGAGCTTCGGGGAAGATCAATTGATTTAAGCGTTTCGGGGTTATTAAATAGCATTCTTTTTGTAAATTGGCTTACCCGTTTTTTCTGCGTTTGTTTGTAATTATTTAAACGCGAAACAAGTTTCGCAGATCCGGTGTTCAAATGCCATTTGCATTTCGTTGTTTATTTGTCAATATTGCTAACTGTATTTTATTTACTTAAGTACCCAGCAGGCGCGAATTAAGAATATGACACTTTTACGGCCCATTCGCGGGTCACTTGCTCATACTTGAACACTAAAATATGGGTTTAACTTACAAAAAAATACATCTAATTTATGCTAAATATCATTAACAAACTTAAAATTCAAATCAAATGGCTTGTTAAATGCCTCAAAACGAGTAGTGCTTACCAAATCCGCGCTCATCCCAAATTGGCCATTAAACGAATCGCCATCGATGTGACCATAAAAGATAGCCAACTAACTTGCATTGTTAGCCGCATTTCACCGATTTGTCAATCAGTTGAAAGCCCAATTATGAGAACCAATGGCTCGGAGCGTCTGGAAATCAATCGCATTTGGACATACTACACATAATATACATACTACGTGCCCATGCATATATTGATAGCTCCGATGCGGTCCGATAGAGTGCGGCCCGCGGACTAATCACCTGTTCGCCGTGATTAATACGAAGATATACGCCTATGCCAGCCGCTGAAATGTCAAGAGTTCAGGGTGAAGCCATCAATGTCCAACGCTCAGAGGCGACGACGCGCTGTTGTTGGCCAACACACAATTGAATATGATTGCTTAGGCACACACTCCGGGAGATCTCGTTCCTTCTACCTTTCGATTTCGACACCCAAATAATGGCCTTTGGAAATTATAATTGACCAATTATAATTATCTGTGAAGTCACCCCAGAAAAATGAATCTCTAAATTCTGTTTAAAATAAGACATTAATGTGTTTGCTTGTTTAGCAAATTAATAACCTAACAGGTTGAGCAAATAACTATATCATGGCAAGTAGCGAAAAAAACATGGTATACTTAAGAGTGGCCCACAAATAAATGGCCAATTTTTTGACATAGTGAACCAATTTTTATCAAATTGGAGATATAATTATTCGCAGTCGTATAAAAAACAACGTGCAAACTGAGATATATCAGGCCAATGCTGTGGGCTACCGCTAAAAACCTAATAAAAAAATTGGGTCGGCGAGAAGCAGGGACCAAAAGAAATACCATATTAATCGCGTTGAATATGAATCGGATGTATGAATGGATGGAGGGAGTTTCATCATAATCCGTTGGACATCTTGCTAATTTTTATTAACAACCGCGACGAGGTTTTAAGCTTGTCCAGGGATTATAATAATTATTAGTAAAAGGGGAAAAGCACATTAAAGTGTAGTTATGGGGGGTTTCCCTTTTAATGTATATTGATTGGGGCATAAGGTGGCATAATTGATCCCAACATTGAAAGTATCTGTGGAGTGACGCAAGACCCGAGAAGAACAAACACCAGAAGAAGCCTCCTCACATGCCAATTCATCCGTAATCAAATGGTACTCTTTTTTCACGTCTCGTTAGCTTAATGCTTGGAATAACCTAGACAAAAGGGGCCACAATGAAAAAGCACCTAATCATCCGGGTCTAAGCACAGCCACATCCAACATTCGGTTGGTAAAAACAAGCCTCCGAGCTGCAGAAGCCAATGCCACAAACAAAAGGCCCCAAAAATCGAAGCCCCTTTATTATCAACTGCGGCTAAGCAAATAGGCACTAGGCACATGGCACTCGTCACTATTTGTTTCGCCGCTGCTCCCTTCGCTTCGTGTTGAATTTATGGATTTTGAAATCCGCCACACACTTTTTTCTTTTTTCATTTGTCTTTTTCTTTTTAAAGGTTAGTTGTATTATTTAAAAAACCAAACCCGTTTTAGTGCCGCGACGCGGTGCAGCACCCTCCGTTCCATTGGGCAAAAGAGGTCCGGCTCATCTCATCTCAACTCGCGGCTCGTGCAAATACTTGTCGTCTTCTCGGACAGCATGCACTCAACCGTAATTAGCGATAAAGAAGATCTTACCTCACCCGATGTGCTCTGGAGATGGAGATGGAGATTGAGTTGACAAAACTCTCGGCGAACGCCTATACATGTATTTCGTTTGTCGCCAAAAATAGTTTCTTCATCGCTTTTACGATGCTTCTTTAAGATATTATCTCTCAACCCTTTTCCGCCAAACTCATGAATGAGTCACGACCCACAGGTTGGTATGGTCGGGGAAATAAGTTCCCACCTCGAGATCAACAAGTCAAAGTTGGCCATAAATTAAAGGCCATATTATTAAGACAGTATAGCAATAATTTTAATTTATTTGAAAAGCTAAACTTGAAAAATAATATTGCCAAACAGTATAAAGTTACTTGGCCATTAATTTGCCTATATCTTATTGTTCCTGTATCATTTTAAAAATCAAGAAGAGATTTATGTTGAGTCGATGATTCATTTCGAAATAATATTCCTTAAAGTAATGCTATAATGTTTATAGTTTTCATCTTGTGAAGGCTGAACACCGTAAGCTGAGCTTGCCAATATTTTTTTACACCTTGCTATAAATTTATAATTTATAAATATGTACTTAAACATATTCTTAATATAACATACTAAATTTATTCAATTGAAGAAGTCTATAAATAAATTCTAAGTGGCGAACTTTAAACGTTGTAAAAGTTAACCTTTAATATTTTAAAAAATTGTATAATTAAATTGCTTCAAGAGGGATTAGTTCTTCGATGACAGGCTTAAGTACCGAATGGGCGTTTATTCAGCATTTTAGTATAATAACACCTATAAATATATTTTTTACCACATTTTCATTCACTTGATTACAGAATAAAGCTTAAGACTTATAAGAAAGAAGATGGTCAACATCGGCCACATATTCGTGTGGGCCTTGCTCTTGGTGAGTGCAACCACTTCGCATCTCTAGAGATCGCAATCAATTTATGATTATTATTCCGATTAACGTTCAAGGCCATTACTTCGGGCACTGATCTGAGCGACGATGACACTCTCAACGACGTTTTGAGCGAACTTGAGTTTGACGACGACTCTTCGACCAGATTAATCCGCGACACATCTCTGTCGGCCAAAAACATCGAGAAGATCGATGTGAAATGCGACCAAGGTAATGGCATGTTGGTCGAGGTTGAGTTCTCGGAGGACTTCGAAGGAGTCATCTACAGTCAGGGATACTTCAACGACCCCAAGTGCAAGTATGTTTATCACTTCATAGATTTGGGAGTTTTTTAATCAATGTTTTATCCCAAAAGCTATGTGAAGGGCGACAGAGCTGGTCGCAGTTTTGTATTCTCTGTGCCATACGATGGATGCGGCAGCAAGCCCGCCTGCTCCGTGTGCTCCTCAGTCGAGAACATCCTCATCATCCAGGATGACAGGGACATTCAGAACAGCTTCGATATTGCAAGGAAAATATCCTGCAGTAGGGGCGATGAGCGCGAGAAGACCGTGTACTTCAAGCCATTTGTGGTGGACATGCTGGATGTCGTTTCCGTGGACACTCCCAGTGGTCCCGTGGAGTGCTGGATGGAAATCGGCATCGGCACTCCGCCCAATATCAAGCCCATTGTGGGCACATTAAACCTCGGAGCCGATATCACGTTCACCATCAACGTGAAGCACTCGGAACAGTCTTGGGACGTGAATATTCTGCAGTGTTTCGCCTCGGACGACATGGACTTCGACGCCCGAACTACGAAGAGGCTGCAGCTCTCGGACAAGCGAGGATGCTCGATTAAGGAGAAGATTTTTGGGGAGTGGAGAAGGTTCGAGGCGGGCTCCAGTCTCACCTCCACCTACTACAACACCCTGAAGGCCTTCAGGTTCCCCGACCGATCCCAGGTCTATCTGAAGTGCGACATTGAGCTCTGCAATGGCGCTTGTAAGAGGGATTACTCCTGTGGTGGTTCCAAGAATATCTTGTGCCCCGAGGACCCCACCGACCCGCGCAGGGATCCCTCCTGCGGCAGTTCCCAGACCATCTCATGTCCCGAGGATTCCACAGACCCGCTGTGTCTACAGAATCACCTGAAAAATACTACGCCAAAGCAACGCTGCTATCCAGGTTCCAGGGATCCCAGTTGTCTCCAATCGCCGCAGACAACCTACGCTCCTCCGACGATAAGAATTCCCATAACTACTTCCAAACCAAATTGTTACCCAGGCTCGACAGATAGGCGGTGTCCAAAGGAACCAGCCACTTACACTCCTCCGACAACAATCACTTCCAAGCCAAGGTGTTACCCAGGATCATCAGATCCCAACTGCAAACCAGCAACCTATCTTCCTCCAGTAAGGACAACGATTCCAACTGGAAGGCCAAGGTGCTATCCAGGATCTGATGACCCTGAATGTCAACCGGCCACTTACGCTCCTAAGACTACCAGGATTCCCATAACTACTTCCAAGCCCAATTGCTACCCAGGCGCTTCAGATCCCCGTTGCCCGCAGAATCCACCTACCACTCCACAGAATAAGTGCTCTCCCGGCTCTTCAGATCCTGAATGTCTTGACTGCTTCCCCGGATCGCCAGATCCAAGATGTCCCAAGGTTCCACCTACCAGAAAAGCAGGATGTTACGAAGGTTCGGATGATCCGAAGTGCCAGCCCGCCACCTACTTACCGCCTTCAAGCCGTCGCCCACCCACTATTGCACCGAAGCCAAATTGCTATCCAGGATCTACGGATCCAAGGTGTCCGGCAATAACTAAGCCAACGACAATTAGAACTCCAATTACCACACCTAAACCACGGTGTTTCCCAGGGTCTTCTGATCCTGCCTGCTTGCCAGCAACCCGCCCACCGACGAGGACACCTGCTACAACGTCTAAGCCTAACTGTTATCCAGGCTCGACGGATAGGCGTTGTCCGCAGGAGCCCCCTCCAACGCAGAAGCCTAGATGCTATCCAGGATCAAAGGACCCCAAGTGTCAACCCGCTACTTATCTGCCACCAACGGTGCGAACTACGATTCCCACGGCTAAGCCAAGATGTTATCCTGGTTCCAATGATCCCGATTGTCAACCACAGACTACGAGGACGCCTGTAACCACGTCCAAGCCCCGTTGCTATCCTGGCTCAAACGATCCTACCTGCCAACCTGCCACATACTCACCTCCAACCTCTAAAATTCCATTGACTACTTCCAAGCCCAATTGTTATCCGGGTTCGACGGATAGTCGCTGTCCAAAGCAGCCGGTGCCGACACCAAAACCTCGTTGCTATCCAGGCTCCTCAGACCCTGAATGCCTGAACTGCTTCCCCGGGTCGCCAGACCCAAGATGTCCCAAGGTTCCAACCACTAGGAAGGCAGGATGTTTCGAGGGTTCGGATGATCCAAAGTGCCAGCCTGCTACTTACTTACCGCCATCAAGCCGTCGCCCACCAACAATTGCTCCTAAGCCCCAATGCTATCCAGGATCGACGGATCCTAGATGTCCGCAGGAACGTCAGCCAACAACAAAAGCACCAATTCCTACTGAAAAACCAAGGTGCTATCCAGGATCTAATGATCCTGCTTGTCAACCAACCACTTACGCTCCCTCAACAAGAACCACTTCCAAGCCAAGATGTTACCCAGGCTCACCGGATCCCAAGTGCAACCCAGCAACCTATCTTCCTCCAGTAACTGCAAGAACAACGATTCCAACTGGAAGGCCAAACTGCTATCCAGGATCTACGGATCCAAGGTGTCCGGCAATAACTCAGCCAACAACAATTAGAACTCCAGTTACCACACCTAAACCACGGTGTTTCCCAGGGGCTTCTGATCCTGCCTGCTTGCCAGCAACCCGCCCACCGACGAGGACACCTGCTACAACGTCTAAGCCTAACTGTTATCCAGGCTCGACGGATAGGCGTTGTCCGCAGGAACCCCCTTCAACGCAGAAGCCTAGATGCTATCCAGGATCAAAGGACCCCGAGTGTCAACCCGCTACTTATCTGCCACCAACGGTGCGAACTACGATTCCCACGGCTAAGCCA
>VNKF01001060.1:0-11854 GCA_008044355.1 Drosophila lacteicornis
CTGTTGAAATATCCAGGCAAGTGGCAAATTATCGGCATATTCTCCAGATAAATTGTTAATAAGGATGTCCTTGTACATTTCGCCGTTCATAATGCCTTCTATCTTTACTAGGGGACCTACGCCCGATGCGGTGAAACAGCCCCAGACCATAATCGAAGCGCCACCATGTTTAACGGTCTTCTTCGTGTATTTGGGGTCCAATTGTTTGTTGGGAGGACGTCGTACATATGGTTTACCATCACTCCCAAAGACATTAAACTTGGATTCGTCGCTCCAAACAATCATATTCCAAAAATTGGGACCTTTTTGAATATGCTCTCTGGCGAATTGAAGGCGCATTTTAACATTTTTAATGGACAGCAATGGTTTTTTTTGGGCAATGCGTCCATATAACCCGAATTCATTTAGCCGTCTTCTTATGGTCTGAGCTGACACATTCACGCCATAATCTGCGACCATTTGACCTCTGATTTGCGTCGATGTCAAGAACGGATCGGCTTTACTGATTTTGGCAATCCGTCTATCGTTATTTAAAGTGGTTTTTCTGGGCTTTTCACGTGGAATATTTTCCCAGGTTCCATGTTTCTTATAAAATGCAATGGCATTTCTCACTTTCCCACGCGAAAAATGTAGTCTTACAAATTTGTATAATACTTGTGTTTTTAGCAGCAGAGCGCAATACTCCTTTTTGACATTTAGTCAATTTTTTGGGAACCCCCGAATTACAACTTGTCATTTTTTACTGTGATCAGCTGCTTAAATAACAGTGTTGCAAAATGTAACAATTTCAGGCCGAAATAAATATGTTCATAAAAGTTATTAAGAAAACAGTTTATGGTAGTGGCAGTGGCTTAAGCCTATGAGCACCACTATACTTTATAGGGTCTGAGATTTCTCCTTCTACAAACTTATAATACCCTTGTACCCTATGGGTACAGGGTATAAAAATACCTCGCTTAAAAATGTTAAGTTTACGTAAGTTATTATTATTTTTCCTTTAGGAGAACGTCCCTACAAGTGTCATTTGCCGGACTGCGGTCGTGCGTTTATTCAACTTTCAAATCTCCAACAACATCTACGCAATCATGATGCCCAGGTAGAAAGGGCCAAAAATCGTCCATTTCATTGTAATATTTGTGGTAAAGGATTCGCTACGGAATCGAGCCTGCGAACACATACATCAAAAGTGAGTAGACGTCGTATCAATTAAATTTCATTTTTTCATTGCCTATTTCTATTACACCCCTGACCTCGCATCTGATCTTTGTCCTTCGACTCATCATCGCATATCATCGCAAATTACCGCACAGGAGCTACAGCTGCATCTTGGTGTCTTGCAGCAGCATGCGGCACTTATTGGCGGTCCTAATGCCACATCCTGTCCCGTTTGCCACAAGCTCTTCCTTGGCACCGAGGCACTGGTGGATCATATGAAGCATGTTCATAAGGATAAAAGCCCACCGCCAAGTGGATCAGGTAAGAATTATCGGATATATAAACAAAAGAGTGGAAAATGTTTATTCCATGTTTCATAAAAAAAACAAGTGGGAAATCTACAGTCAAGTGTGACCGACTGTGAGATACCCGGTACCCAAAGCATTGTGGGTGAAATTAAATAGCACATGAACATGGAAAAATAAAAATGTTGACAAAAGAAGACAAATATTGCTAGAAACATGTTGAGCACCACCCATAATAGGCAAATGTTGCTAGGGACATGTTGAGCACGCACTGACACTCTCAACATCTCTCTCTCAAAAGCCGATTCCGCTTTTTGACCAAAAAGTGACTTTTTCCCTGTGTATAAGGTATAGGAATCTAGTGGTGACAAAAATGTGAAAAAGTCGCTTTTTCGTGGTTTTGTTAGATAGTATCGATTATTTCAGCATTTTTTTTTGCCTATCGATGTGTGATTTTGCCCAACTACCATCACTAGCCAGCTGTTATTTTGACCAAATGAAATTTAAAGCCCGATAACGGAAAAAATATGGACTTTCTTTATGTTGTTAAACTAATTAGCATTTAATATGTACACATTTCGTTTAGCAATCTGTTGACGATCATAGCTGGCATCTACTCTGTAGATGCAGCCTGGCGGCCACCGCCTCCTACGTTACGAGCGTCAGTGCGTTGGCGCTCGTCCTTGTCTCTTCCAAGACGCCCCCTTTCTCTCCAACTTCTTGTAAGACGAAACCGGCGGCGGAGCCTGCACTGTGCCGGGTCGGTGGCGGATACTCGAAGTTTCCCTTCTCCGCCGGAGGAAGCACCTCCTCCATTTACTCCTCCTTGGGCAGAGCAAGGTGATGAGTCCGTGATCATAAGAGACTTGCATAAGGAGAGTCAACCCTTCTCGTCTCCCCCCGAGTTGGTAGAATCCGCGTCTCCAGGCTAAAAGATTCCAGTGGGCTGCAGTGGTCCCTGCAAGTCTTAGGGCTCCTGTCAAGCGGCTGGCTGGCGGAACCACATGAAATCTTTATTGTTACTTAGTCACAAATAGAAAATAAAGTCTAGCTCTTTCATTTTTAATCTTAGTTAACATTGTTTGAAGTTTTGAATTAAATTTAATTTTCCGCCAAATCAAAACCAAAACAAAAAACATCTGTTTCCCTTCAAGACAGTGCTAACAAGCACTTTTTCCTAGTAGAAACACCTTTTCCGCTTTTCGTGATTCTCGTACGATAGTTGGAAAAAGCATAGTGTGATAGAGAAAATGCATACACAAAAACTTTATTGTTTAATAACTTCCATATTTATCATCCGATTTTACTCAAATTTTCAGAACACGTCCACGAATCCCTACTTATTTATTATATCTTATTATATATCTTCGGGTGCAACAGATTAAAATTTTGTCATCAAATTTGGTAACTCTAGCTCTTATAGTCTCTGATATTGACTCGGCTGGTGACGCTGATCAAGAATATACATATATACTTAATAATACCCTTGTACGCTATGGGTACCGGGTATAAAAATCAATAAAACATAAATTAAATAAATTAAAATTAAGCGGTTTTTTTTTTATATTTGCTTTTCCTTAGCCGTAAATCAATTCAGTGACCTCAATCAGACAGCAGGAAGTGGAAGTACAACTGGTACTGGCAGCGGGGAACCGATCTCATCATCGCAATGTGCACCAACGGAGTCAAGTTGTGTCCAAGCTCCAAGTGGCTCCAACCTAATCGATAGCTACCTGGGCAAGCGAAGAACAGCCAATCATCCATGTCCAGTGTGTGGCAAACATTATGTGAATGAAGGTTCTTTAAGGAAACATTTAGCATGCCACGCGGAGACCTCCCAACTGGCAAACAGCCTGCGAATGTGGCCTTGCAGCGTTTGTCAAGCGGTCTTCACTCATGAAAATGGTAAAACACTCAGAGGAGACGTGGCTTTCAAAGATAAATAATAAATTAATAAAAAAAAATTTATTTTAGGTCTTCTTACTCACATGGAATCGATGCGAATGGATCCAAAACATCAATTTGCGGCTCAATATGTTTTAGTAAGTGTAAAAAATAAACAAGTAGGAAAGTTACAGTCGAGTGTGACCGACTGTGAGATACCCGGTACACTATGCATTGTTTTTGAAATCCCAACACAAATGTATATGTGGCATCTGCCACATAAGATCGTGAGCCTAGCTAAGTTATAAGTATTTCTTGATTTTCGAGGGCGGTAGTGGACAAGACCAAGTTTTTAAACAATCTTAATCTTCGTGCAACAGATAAGAATGTTGTCTTTATATTTCATGTAGTCTTTGAGATCTGTTGTTTCACACGGACAGACAGACGGACATAGCGAAATCGACTAGGCAGGTGTTGCTGATCAAGAATACAATTGCGAAAAAAAATCATAGCACAGCTGAATCACATTTTGTTCTTGATAAAAAAATTTGGTTACACTTGTTTTTTTTTATTAATAAGGAATTTTAATTTATTGATTATTATTCCCCCTAACTGTAAAATAAGCTATTGTTCTTGAAATTCCTGTCTAAATATATTTTTTTAGAATTTTGTTGAACAAGACCGTATAAAAAACGAAAAAAATAATAGCACCACTACATTTTTTTAACAAATCTTTTAAGATTAGCTGAATTGGATAGAAAAAAGCACTTGCTTATCAGATTTGATTATGATTTCATTGTCTTGATCCTAAAAAATAGTAAAAAACATTATAATAGGACGTGGATTGCAGAAAACTGCGAAAAAGCTCGATACTAAACAAAAAAATTATATTCGAATGAAAATCAAACAGAAAAGTTGGTTAATTGGAGATATTCTAATAAAATAATAGAAAATGCCATAAAATGGAAGACAACGACTAAAAAACTGGATGAAAAACGATTCCTGACCCCTTTTTATGCTAATAGGTTGATTTCTGAGAGCAAGATGGAACCCTTCAAGTCTTCTACTGAGCTTGAAGGTAGCCTTAAACGAATGCAATAGAGCAAACATTTCATACATATCTCAGGCAACATAACCCAAAAGAGTGCAGCCCAAAAAAGAACCCATCTTTAAAAGAGAGAGACATATTGATAGGAGCATGAAAATTATACATAGTATATGCCAATTTTAATCATTTTTGGGAAAGTTTCTTAAAAAACTTAAAAGCATAAGATATTATTATAATTTCCCATTCCTAGATTAGCTATAGTCTCCCATTTCTAAAAGTGTATTCAAGTATTTTCCTAAAGTTACAATTTTGAGCTGGACAACTATTTAGAAATTGCTTATGCTGGCGGTGATATTATTTTTTTTCGCAGCTGTATATACACCTTATGGGGTCGCAGGTCCCCCTTGTCCGTTACATATATTATAAGTATTGGAATTTGGGAAGTGTTTTTCAAAATTAGTTTTAAATGGTTCCGGTACTGAAACATTGTTAGTAAATAGATAGATTATCCTATCCAACTTAATAATACTCTAATTATTTAGTCTCGAGCGGCTGCCGAACAGCGCGAGCGTGACTCGATCTTAGCGGTAACCTTAGCGGCCAGCAGCGGCGCCGTTGGAACAGCCGGAAGATTGGGAATTGGCGGAGGTGATCAAGCCCGAAACATATTGCCGATGGTTGGTGCTTCTCGCAATTCGGATGGTTCCAATTCGAAGTGCCCATCGCCGTCGGCTAATTCCGAATGCTCCTCGACTGGACGCCTTTCATCATCAACAACCTCTGATCAAGATCAAGATCATGATCAGAGTGAGAATGAGAATTGCCTAAACAATAACACGTCAAACTCAAATTTAAATAAAATGACTGAGCTGCGACGCTTACCCAGTACTAATTCTGGCCAATATGGACACATCGACTCCATGGATACCGATATGCATGTGGCCAATAGGATGTCCCTAATGGCGGCGGCGGCAGCCGCTGTCGCTGCCTCTCGGCCACAACAAGATGGAGGCGTTGACAGTTCAGCTGTGGTTCCAAGTGCAGCGGTCCAGGCTGCCGTGGTCAATCTGGCAGCTGCCATGAGGATGAACACTTCCAGCAATAGCTCTGGGGGAGGATATCAACAACAGCATGTAAGTAGTGATAGCTACAGTGTCCCAAAAGTAGAGATTTATTTTCTTAGAAGATTCGGTTCATGATAGAATTATAGAAGGTAGTATCGTCGGCTGTATAGCATTCGGGTTTCAGGACCTTATTGAACACTTCTGTCATTAACCCTTAAGTGAACAAACAAAATTGTTTTTTACAATCAATGCAACTAAATGTTCAGTTTGGAGATCGTTGTGGGAGCAAACTCTAGAGTGCAGAATTAGTGAGAACTCGAGAATTTGCGATACAATATTTAATGCTTCACATTGGAAGTCGACAACCAATAATGCTTTCCGAAAAGAAACGCAAAGCCGGAACCAGAAATTCCAAAATTAAGCTACAATAGGCAAGTTTTAGCCCCAAGCGCCATATAAGGGCTTATACAAACTTTGACAGCCGATCGACTTTTTTTTCCGAAGTGACTTCTTTCCATAATTGTATCATGATTCAGTTGAGAATTGTCGTTAATTCTAAGGTTTATTTTTTATTTTTATTGATTAATCAATGTTTATTTATTTCTTTCTTATCAGTGTGGTGACCACCACACTCAGGCACACCATCCACATCCACACCATTCAAATCCACATCCACACTCACACCCACACCCCCAACCGCATCATCACCATCAACAGCAGCAGCAGCATCCAGCTTCGCAGCAGCCACAGTTGTCACATTTACTGGGGCATCCGCATCCTGGCAATACTAACTCCTCCCGCTCGCAACGATCGCCAAATATAACTGTGCCAAGTCTCCAAAGCGAATCGTCTTCTGCCACGTCATCGGTGGCAATGAACGTTCATATGATACGCGGTTCCCTGGATCATCAGGATGCCTCTCACTTGGGATCCTTGCATCCTATAGATGTTATCCAACAGCAGCACCATCATCATCAGACGTCCAACTATTCGCAGCATGCTGTGGCACCCACCAGCATTAACAGCCAGCAGGGGCATCCTCATTCCCATCCACATCAAACCACCTCTCACCACCTTCATCCGGATGCGGAAACTGCGTTGCGCATTCATCAAGCGGAGGCAATCCTGCGATCGCATACGGAAGCAGCCTTCCGTCTGGCCACTGGCGCTTCGGGAGTAAAAAGCGAGTCGGAACAGCACCTCAATGGAAACAGTCATAGTAATTTGAGTAGCAGAACCGATCAACATCATCGGTTCCTCACGCATCAACCTGATCATCATGAGCTGCCATCCAGTTCATGAAGCTAAATCGATTATTAATCGATTATTGAAGCGATTACTTAATCTATAAACTCAGCTGAGGGAAATGTGGATAAGGAACGGGAAATAAAGAGCAGATGAATAAAGAGAGTAAAGGGATGATAAACAGAATCAAGTACAACGATTTCGCAGTTGAAAACATTTAGCATTAAATAAAATTAAATATAAATGCGAGCGCATAAGGATCACTAATATATAAGTTAATTTAAAACAACAAATAGAAGGTGTATTTGAAGTCAACTGAGATTATGTTTTTGTAAGTAAGTTATATAAGTAGAACGCGACTCCAAAATAATTGTGCAATATATTAAAAAACCGAAAAAATCTATGTAAAAACTTCGTGTTATGTTTACGTTTATTATAAGAGTAACAAGATAAAAGGCGCGACAAAATCAATTAAATTGCGTTTTCTTTTTGGGTCTAGTAGAAGATTAAATGATACGATTTAGTTTTCGAGTAAATCTTGAAAATCTTGAAATTCAATAAGCTCTCGTGCAGCAAGAGGAGAAAAGCAGCTAAACACAAAACGGAATTTATACATAATTCATATTTAAGCAATAAAATGTACTAAATATTTCGGCGTCAAAATTGGATTACTTTATTCATTTTTTGTAATTATGTAAATTGTATTTTTTGTTAATTGTTACTTATATCTTAGCATGTAATTGTAAGATGCGATCGCGAGTTTGGAAACCAACAATCGGATAAGGGAATTGAAATCTATACATGACGTTTGCCACAGAAAAATCTTACTCGAATTTATAGTATATAACATTTTCATTACTTATTTGTCCAAGAATAATATTATATATCTTTTGTTTCACATACATAGTACTTTAGAAAAAATACCTACATTCTTACTTACAATTCAAAAATCAAAATCCCTTAAAATCTTTGTTAATCGATTAATATTAAAATTCCCAGGGTCTCATGGAGCACATTCAAAAGATATTATTTATACACCGTTTGTATTTTATGTTACTGATGATCTTTATCAATATCACTCTAATCCTAATTTTTGCAACATTAGATCAATCATTTAGGCCGCTCCGTCCGCGTTTGTTCGGCGAACAGCTGCTGCTGCTCCCAATAGCTGGTTTATCCTGTGTTCGTTTTAAACTTGGATTAGTCGTTGACGATGGTAGTTTTGTAGTAGTGGGATCTGCAAGGAATATTGTAATAGGCAATTAATGTTTGTCTATTCAATAAGAGAACAAGTAAGAAGCTATATTCGGGAGTGCTCGACTGGGAGATACTCAAGGTACTCCCGAAGATAACTGCATCAAGCTAAGCTAGAAATCCATTATTCAGTAACACCCCCTTCCCAAAAGTCTTTAAAACAATTCCTCAAATCGACTTTAAAAGTTAAAGTTCTAGAAACAACGTAAGAAAAAAATAAAACATATACTAGTTTTATATTGGATCGTCCCAGTTCGAAACAACAGAGGGATGGTGATAAATGAAATTTAGTGTGCCACAGCTATGTGAGCTGTCACTCTATTTACTTTAAACCGATATATACGAGTTCGAAAATGGGCGTGACTAAATTTTCAAACCAACTTAATCTGTGTGCAACAGATAAGAATGTTGTCACCAAATTTGGAAACTCTAGCTCTTACATTCTCTGGGATCTGTTGTTTCATACGGACAGACGGACGATGTATGTATGTTCATATATTCTCTTCGAGGTCGGAGATTCCTACTTCTGCGTGTTACATACATCCTCCGTTGGCACTAAGTTATAATCAAACAAAAACACCTCTTAACGATTTAAGACAAAAGTGACGATCGCACATTCAACTCAAAAATTTTCTGATATAATAGTTTGTTACAATTAATAATTATTAAAAAAAAAAACACAAATTAAATAGTTTTAAAATCAGCACTTAACTGAAAAAACGTAAATGTGGAAATTAAGGAGAAAATTGAGAGCAGCGTACCGATTCTAAAACTAATTCAATAAATTGTGTTTTTTAATAACTTTATATCAGAAATCAGAAAATTTTGACAGACAAACAGGATAAACTTTTCAACACTGGACGGCAGTCCACGTAGTGACGACGAGCACCGAGACTGTGTGGCCGATCAGAACCATTTATATCTCGATCGAAAGGTATTGTAAACCTCTTTAAAACTGCATACTAAGCTTTTTCAAAAACGGATTAGTTCAGGAGAAATGGGAGTGAAAGTGTGGAATTGAAAATTTTGAAAATTGGGCTGTTGGGGCCGGTGGAGCCAAAATCCCCGAATTTGGGAATGCTGTTGTGTCTGGCTTTAAATACGCGTCGAATTCTACCTCAATCATTCCGATCTGATACTCCGTTCAAAAAATATTCAATAAACAAGATGTTTCGGCACTAAGCTGTAAAATACTTAGCCTTGAAACTAAAGACCAGCGTGTCGAATTAGAAACTACTTGAATTATTTGTAATGTTAACGTTACTATTAATCGTCACAAAATTTGATATCAGAAACTTTTAAGTTGAAAGTGTTAAAAGTTGAAAAGAGGTGTTTTTGTTTGATTTGAAAAAGGCCGACCAAATCTTAATTATTGAATATATTTTGGGCAGAGTGTCGGATTGAGGTGTCTTTAGACGCGATTTGAGAACTACAATACAACCGCTCTGAAAAAAAAAAAAAAAAACACCTCGCCCCCATTTCTCCTGAACCAATGAATCCAAGTATGCACAACCTTTTTTCAAAGCGATACCTTTTGATTGGTATGTTACTCTTTAGAATCGGACAATAGTAAGCTCATTTTCAATATTTTACGTGTATATCGCCCCATCGCTCATCGTTACTACATAGGCGGTCGTCCACAGTGATACCTAGTACCCGTAGGGCAAAAAAGTCGGACGACTTATAGCCCTATTCTATTTCCATATATTGTCTCATTTTTAATTAACCAACACGTTAATGGTAAGAACACTTGATCTGGGTGTGTTTAAAATTAATGGGGATGTTTTTTATCATAGCGGTCTCGTAAGCTGGCATCTCAAATACTTATACAAGTATCTTTAGTTCAAAGTGTTCAACATTTATGAAACTTTTTGATAACACTTTGAAGATATGAAAAAATATGTTAAGTGAACCTAAGCCTATACTAGACTTACCCTGCAGCCATCTAACTTGCGTAGCTGGTCCATAACCCTTTTGATTGCGTGCTGCAATCCTGAAGATAATCGCTGGCTTATTGGAGCAATCCACGTGGGCGTTGGAGAGCGAAGCATTGGGAACGGTGCATTGATTGGCCGCGCCAACATAAACCCGTACAAATGCCAATTGTGGTGTGGCCGCCAACGTTTTATTATCCTTGGTCGTAGGTTTAACGGCAAGATATACTGAATATTCAACAATCTCCTTAGTCTTTTGTGCCGGCGGTGGTTCCCATGTCAAGTGAGCCCCCTCCTTGACATCCTTTGAAATCTTTATGGCCGATGGAGCACCAGGAAAACCAGGCAAGCAGGTCTTAAAGCTGGATATCTATGGGATAAGTACATTCAGACAAAATAATTCTAAAACAAGTAAGAAAGCTACAGTCGACTGTGCTCGACTGTGAGATACTCGGTACCTAAACGTTTGCGCTTCACACTAAAAGGCAATTTAAAATTGTATATACATTATAATAGTCTACTTCGATACTTCTTAAAATAAATCGCCTCTCGAATTAGCTCCCTACCTAAGCAATTTAGTGTCATACTTAAATATGAATGATACATTTTATAGGAACACATAAAAACCCGCTCGATCGGCGTCAAAAAATTAATTATGTTATTTTTTCTTATTTCTTCCTATATTCTTTTGTCATTTCTTCTGCAGTTGGCGCCATTATATCGAACGGCCAAGGCTCGAAACCGCCACCTATCGGCTACAGCTTGCATCATCCGATTTTACTGAAATTTTCAGGAAACGTCCGCTCTATTTTATTTATTTATTGTATCTATTAACTTTAACCCGAAAATAACGAGTATAGCTTGTGTAACGTTTTTTATGATTTTTGAGGGCGCAAGTGGGCGTGGCAAAATTTTAAAACAAACTTGATCTGCGTGCAACAGATTCCAATGTTGTAACCAAATTTGGCAACTCTAGCTCTTAGGGGCTGTCCATATATTACGTAATCCCGTTTTTGATGATTTTCGACCCCCTCCCCCGCTATGTAATCAAGAGTAATCATTGGAGGAACCCCCTCCCCCTATGCTTACGAAATCATAAAAAAAAAATTTCCCAAAAAATGCATAAAAATAAATGTTTTTAAAATATATTTTAATATAAAATAATTACGTAATCATTGTGATGCTGATCAAGAATATATATACTTTATGGGGTCGGAGATGCCTCCTTCTGCCTGTTACATACAATGGTGCTCATAGACTTAAGCCACTACCACTACCATAAACTGTTTTCTTAACAACTTTTATGATCATATTTATTTCGGCCTCAAATTTATATACAAGGTGAGTTCCAAAGTAAACAGAACTTTTTTAATCTAGCGCCCTCTAGTGGCGCCGTCTATATGTCAACTGGTGCGTTAGAATCTGCTATCGTTTATCGACTTCCAGTAAAAATTTCATGACATTTCATCTATTGGAAGTGAGGTTATTGCGTTTTAAGTGTCAGTATGTTTTTGTCATCGGTGCGATGTTTTGTTTTAAAATTGGTAAAACTTTTACCGAAACGTTTCAATTGATGAAACAAGTTTATGGCGATGATTGCCTATCCCGTAGCAGAGTGCACGAGTGGTTTCAACGTTTTCAAAGTGGTCGTGAGGACATAAATGACGATGAACATGTGGACCAACCAAAATCCGTGATCACCGAAAATTCCATCGAAACTGTGCGTGAATTCATAAAAAATCAGCCGAAATCATCATTGAAATTCATGGAAATAGAATTGAACATCTCCAAAACATCGATTTATCGCATTTTGACCGAAAATGTTGGCTTACAAAAGGTGTGTGCACGGTTTGTTCCTCACAAATTGACTGACGTCCAAAAATTTACGTCCCAAATCGACGCACAGTAGCGCCTCTCGAACAAAAGCCGTTGCTAAAATCAAAAAAGTCGTAGTCGCAAAAACGA